>KK116414.1:7494-97298 GCA_000611955.2 Stegodyphus mimosarum
TTTTTTTTTTTTTTTTTTTTTTAATTTTATCTTCTTTGGAGTTCTCGAAAAATTTTAGTTTTGTGAACATAATAAACATCGTAGGTTTTTAAGATGTAAGATACTATTCATGTTATAAGATTTAAAAAAAGTTAGAGCTTGTTTCCTTCTTGAATAGTTTTTTATTTGCTTGAAAAACTGGATACGCTTCCAAATATTATAGGAAAATTAAAGGAAAGCAAGTTATTTTTTTTAAATAATTTATTTTATTTTATTTTATTTTACTTATTTTATTTAATTTTTTTTAGTTTTAAATCAAAACACTTCCTTTTCCATTATATGAATCTATGCCCATTTCTTGTTCCAAACGCAGTTTTTTCCTTTCCTCTCACAAAAGGAAATGCAGTTATGAGCTGCTTTAAATATATTTCTGTTGGTTTCTTACTTCTTAAAGAAATGATGAAAGAGAGATTCCATGAAAGTGTTTTCTATCATCATCTTCACCGATCAGTGTAAATTAATCTGAAAGATTTGGTTTAGCAAATACTTCTAATATTTCCGATTCGTTTCATGCTTTGAAAATCTCATTAACAAAGCAGTTTATACCAACCAAATAAGCCAGCAAATTAGTCAGTGGTAATTCCTAAGCCTTTTATTTGAGTTTCGAGTCTCTTAAATATTGCTTAAAGTGGTTTCATTACCCGTGTTCGATCTTCGAGGCATTAATTGCAGTTGCTTGCGCAAATAAATATCAATTAATCGCTCATCTTGCGTAAATCTTGATTTCAGTTGTTCTGTAATGATCACCTAAAGGCCGAAAATTTGCTTCAGTTGGCAATACCCCAGTAATAATTGCTTTTGATATAATTACTGAAATTTATCTGATGTCTTAATCGACCGTCTTCGTGATTGTTGTTGAACTGCTGCCAAATTCCTATCCATTTTTTTTGATCTTTGTCAAAAGTCTGAAATTCTAATTTTGATTGATTCAAATATTTCATTCCAATACATTCTAAATTAACAAAAATACGCTTGCATTAATACGCTTTTCATAATACATTATTATCCAGTTTAATTATATAAATTTTTGAGAGTCAGCCATTTGTCTCTTCCGTTAAAAGCTTTCCTTGTCTTCTTCATCTGAAAGATAGTTTGCCTTGTTTACACTTCCTCAAGTACAAATAAGCAATATTTTTTATTTCAAGTATTTTGCAAAATCTCATATTAATTCAATAACTTTTAGATTCATTTCCACAATATTTCAGGCTTTTGTAAAGAACGTCTTAACAGCATGTACAAGATTTTTTCAAAACTTCCGCGATTATGGTCATCAAAGGGCAGCAACTGTACTGTCTCGGGAAACGAAATGTATAAACGAGAGAGTTTCAAAAACTGCTTAGTAAATTTAGGATGAAAATAATACTTATTTAACATCAACATTATTACGAGGTAAATAATGCTACATCACGTTATAAGTATGTATAATTTCGAAAGCTACATTTCCAAAAGTTAAAAATACATGTTTTTAATATTTCTTCAAAATCACAAGTAAAACACATTTCAGTTAAAATTAATAACTAAATAAATTTAAAAAATTAAAAAAAAATATGAAAGTTTTCAGATTTTATATTGTGCCCGAAGGGGCGTTTTTTTAACGTTTTGTGCGTTACCTTTATAAAGCATTTCTCCCGCCTTCTTCGCATGCCTTCGTGGTGTAGTGATCAACACGTTTGACAAACCGAGAGGGTCCGTGGTTTTATTCCCGTCGAAGACGCTGCTCATTTTTCATGTCGCCTGCTTCGAAATAACCTAATGTCTCTGCACCTTTATTTATTAAATATCATATTCTTCGCACTTAAACCATAAAATTCAATACAATAACAATATCGCAAAATATTTAAAGAGCATATCTTTAGAAGTTTCGATATACAGTCTCGCGCGCTGGAGATAAAAATATTTTTTTACCGTACAGTGTTGCCATTGCTCGCTTTGAAATTGTTGAGTTTCTTAATCAAAATCTCATAAATGCTTTACAAAATATGCAATAGCTAATAAAAGAAATTCCCAATTTGGGCTTCCAGATGCCCATATTAGGGTGAAGACGTACGTTATTCAAAATTTGATGGCTCTAGGTACTGTTGTGTTATCACAAGGCGAGAAACATACATACATACATATATGCAGATTCTTCATTATTTAATTTCTTTAAATATAACACAAGGCGATAATATTTGGTGACATTAATTTCAAAAGTTAAACGGACAATTACAGTGAATCGATGCAAAATGCCAAATCGAAATTAATAGCCCTTCTGAGCTAACGCTCCTTTGGGCTAACAAATTACAGTTTAAACTTAGCTTTGTTATTTATATAAGCGGCTATGATTCGCTTTAATAATTCTTTAAGTTTTAAAGTATTTCTCATTTCAGCAAACCTATATTATTCACACTTGAATCATGCTGAATGTCAGAATCGCATGAATTGGCAATATTTGCTTTGGCACATTTCGAACTATTTTATTCATATAACCCTCTGTCAGATTTATAATTTAGAATTCCAGAAAATGGTTTTATATTATTAATCTTCGCTGTATATGCTGTGAAAATATATCTGACATCAATTTTGTTGCTAACGTGTACTAAAGCGTACTTCGAGGAAGAAAGATTAAAATCTGCAGCTTGCTGAATATGTTCTAATCATAGTTATTTTTTTGTTCCGTTGGTGTTTTCGAACATTTATGCACCAGTAAAATTTTACATAGCGAATTAGAGCACTATCTACTTTTCTTCTGAGAAAAATATCTCAAGCTGTGAAAAGGCGCACTTTTTACGTTGGTTTGTTTGTGTCATTGTCAAAGTACTTTTACTTTGACTCAGATTTTCTAAGATCTCATCCATTGATTTTATCTTAGATTTGCAAAACCAATTCTTTTTACATTTAACTTATTTTATAATTTATTGTTAATACATTTTACTATATTGTCCTTCAAGATTTTTTTTCATATGATACAAAGAACTTTCAAAAGTGGAGCATTTTACTGCATACTTAAAAATAAAATTTTAGAGTATTAAAGAACAGCTGTATGCGTTTCGTGAATGATTAATGATCTCTTTCCGTCAGCAACTATTGAACTCAATAACTAATATTAGAAGATTATTCATCAATCTCGAAATGATGTCGATTTTTTAATGCTAAAAATGACACCTTAATATGGGTTTTACATTAATTTTAAAATTAATAAATTTTTGAATCATTGTATATTTTAATGCACAAAATTGTAAAGCTTGGAACTATTTCCGAAGGTGATTTGAGACAATAAGTACTACATTTTACACGTAAAAAGAAAATCTTCTCGAAATTTATCAAATTAGAAACATTAGTAATAGCATATGTTTTGATAAAAGATATATACATTATTCTCAGCAGCAATTAAGTGTACGTGTTTCTGAAACGTTAATTATACTAATAAGGTACATTGCATCCACTAAGGGTCCAAATTTGTAAATATAGAAGTTCTTAATAATATGTTATGCGTTTAAAGAAAGAAAATGACTTTTATTGACTACAATAAGTACTTAATGCGAATCGAAAACTGCACACATTATACAAATTCCAATGACATTGTCATTCAAATAACATGTCGAAACTATGAGTTTACATGCAGCTTACATTTCTACAAAGATAAATTTCAGCTTAAACCTAACTATTGTTTCCTACAGATTGAAGGTAAATTCCAGAAAATAATTAATACCTAGCTATAATAATTCAAAGCATTTTATAATTAATTTTAAGGCGTTGGCTATACGAATGACAGAGTGGTTCCACTGGGTTCAAACCAGGCAGATAGGCAGCATGTTTGATTTCCATTATTCTATTCATGTATAAAGTGAATATGAGCCAGTTTCCCTTACGAAGTCCTCCACAAAGCTCTCCCTCCCACTGAGCAGATACCTCTCGTGTGCTTTGTCATATTCGAATAATGTAACTCCTTAATGACTCGATTTTGAGAGAAGAAATTTGTTATTTATCAGTGAGGAAAGATAAATAGGAAAGATTTTCCCTTTCATATATACAATTTTCTGCATTAAAAAATGTACTTTTCTATAAAGCAATAATATTGGATTTTTAATAGATGTCATGTTCCTTTCTATTTACGAATAGCATTTGTATAAGATATTCATGTCAAAATACGTTGAATCCTTTCGATTCGTATTTTGATAATTTATGACTTATTCATCTTGATTTTAAATAAGAAAACAGAATAAAAATAGAGACCTTATTAGCGATGTATTCAATACCAACGTTAAATATTGTCTACAGAGGGAATTTTCGTTTTATTGAATTTGGGAAAAAATAGCTTTAGCAATTTAGTTGCAGTAATCATTTCAAAAATCCAATCTGCCACCATCGTCTCCACCAAACAGAACAGTCTAGCAAGTATGACGCGTTAGATTTGCATGCTGATAGAGATATAAAGCTGGAATTTATAAAACAATAATATGTCATAGCTAAAATCTCTGATTATCTTTTGGACTGAAAAAAATCGAAAAAGGAATTGCTTGACCTTGAAGGCAGCAGGATTACTAAAGTTTGAAATAGGATACAAAGCGTGTCCGACTCTTCATCCTCGATGAATATCAGCTGGCCAGCAGAGTTCTATTTGAATGGGAAATACTGTTCCATACATGAGCCACCCCGACGGCATAGTGGTTAGAGGAGCCGGCTACGATACCAAAGGGCCTGGGATCGAATCCCGGAGAAGGCACTGCTATAATTGTCCGTCTCTTCATAGGAGGCAAAGGTGGCCACCTATTAGGTGCCTGCCTCCATAATAATGTGACCACCACTTTTGGCCTTAGTAGTGGCGAAGCCTAAGTCGGCTGAGGGCCTGCTATTGGAAAAAACAAACTTTCACCATGAGTGCTAATAAGCTCATACAATTTATTATGTACCTACCAAGAAATACTGACCCTGACGATATTCTTACTGAACTTAAGAAGAAAAGAATTCCAGCCCAACGTGTTTGTTAACGAGATTGAAAGTATCCGGGAGAAACGAAAGTCTGCCTTCAATAATTCTGATTTGCTTATGAGTTCACGTTGAAACATATAAATTGAAATCTGGTTTTACGCAATGACATCGGTGCCAGCAATACGGATACAATCAGACAAGTTGTTTCAACTTTCCAAGACGTATCAAGTATTCCGCGGCAATGCAAACATACAAGCGTCAATGCGATAAGTATAAAATTTTGATTAAATGTTCTTTATGCTGGCAAAGACATGCGGCAACCTATAAAAGTTTTCTCTCATTCACCACATATTTTCTTTAGTGTTCTCTACTCTTTTATCTAAATTATCAAAGACGATGTCCTAAAAGCGGGCTTTCAAATGAGCATTCGTTACTTTTCAATACCAGAGCAAAGGCTACCTGAAGTGCGTTTTGTTTCTCATGTATGTAAATCAGCTTCCTTTTGTGATTTTATCACAACATTGCTGTGAAGAAAGCATGATCAAATTAGCTATCAATCACCTCTTTTTATTTTTGTTGCATTCTGGGCGGTCTCTCAGGCCCTCTGCGACTGTGTGATATTTTGATGTCAGATGACAATTTTAAGCGCTTGTCTCGAGAGAAATCGTGAAGTGGTTAACTTAGAATTCTGATTAAACAGAGACAAATGCGAAACTTGATGGGAGTAAGCAAATGATAACAAGAAACTGAAATGCTTTTAATCATCCCTAGAAAGGGTAATTAAACTCCTTATAGCCCATGAACATATTATTTCATAAAAAACAGTTTGCACAGTAATCATAAGCAACTCTATCATATCACATAACAGTTGTAATGTAAATAAATACTCTCACCCTACAGAGCATAGAAGAAAAGGTCCGGTGCTGACATCTGTTGATGAAGTACCCTCACTATGGGCGCTGGCGTAATTTAAATACCAGTTTTAAAATCGTGTAAATAATGATCATCAAAATCAGTTTTGAATTTGAATTACCCACTCTAATTCTATCTATGAATTATAGGGATTTATATTTATTTTAAAAAACCACTCAAATTAAATTTTAAGTTACTTTACTATAAGCCTTCATTCCCCTAATTGTCAGTGCCAGAATATTTAAATTTGGTAGCGCGCATAAGAAATGCAAATTCTACCAGTGGGAGAATAAGTTAAAATATTGACGTTCCACTACAGAGAGAGTCTGGAAAATTTCCGTGCGTGCTTATACGCAAGCTTCCGCCTTAGATTTTAAGTTACTGCTGGTTAGACGAGGCTTAATCGCTATTATCTTGTTGCCACTAGACTCATCTCCGCGCTGTACGATAGAGGATTGTATGAACCCTGTAGTGTAATTCTACTACTTGTAAATATCTCCAATTTTAAGTTTGATTCTACTATTTCAGTTACCGCCCAAGTTGAGGCGCAGTATGTTAGCGTCAAGTTGATGCCTTGTAAATAATTTAAAGAGCAATTTAAAGGGCAATTTTAACCCTTCTCCGGTGCTATCACTATTTCTCAAGATTCTACACAACAGAGAGACAGTAGAACTTTACATCTGGTGCCCGAACTTCTAATTCGAAACCAATGGCCAATAATCATGACGGATACTCGTCCTTCCAAGAGATAGAAGTCGTAGACCCGATGGTGAGAAGCCCATTGGATGGATTTGGCTTTTTAATACAGACGATGAGAGCAGCTATCAAGCTAGCAGTGGTTTTTGACGGTAAAAGCTCCGTCATTCATTCCTACAATCGCTGGAGACGCACTTTCAGTTGTATACGGTACCAGAAAGCCAGAAAGTAGCTATCGCCTCCACTGCCCTCCGAGGACAGCTGGAGTTATAAAGGAAAAGAATTTTAAAATTCTGACTTGGGAAACTCGGAAGCCTCACCTACAATTTTGAAAATTTCAAAGTGGCGCTCCTGAAGGCCTTCCCGATCCTGAAGGATCGTGCGAAGCTTGAGGCCGAACTGTACAGCTTTTATGAACGGAAAGTTGAACAGCTTACTGAGTTTATCCTGCGTAAAGTCAAACTAGTGAATATGCTATATAGAAGGAAGCCCGATAACGAAGTTATTGAGATTATATTACCAAGATTATTACCCTCAGTACAAGATTTCGTGGAGCTGAGAAACCCACGAACGCTGCAAGAGCTATTTGAATAAGCCGTAAAATTTCAGAACCGGTGGAAAGCGGAAAATTCGATATTTCCTACCCAGAGTTACTATCGCCAGTTCTCCCGGCAGAAAGAAACAAATATAATGGAGGAAAACGTTTCGTTACCAGGCAGTCAACAAGCAAAAATGAAAACGGTAAAGCCAAAGACCGCCAGCGCTGCCAGCAAACATCAGGAAGAAAAACGAATTTAAACGAATAGAGGGGCCTGAGAAATTGAGGGTTCAGACCCCTGTGTGCATCGCAAAATTCCTCTAAGTTGTATGTAAATACCGTGGTAGTCAAAAATTCCTAACTACCGGTAATCCAGGTTCTTTTAAACGACGTACCCGTAGAAACACTCGTGGACACCGGCGCGGAAAGAAATTTTTTACGCCAAAAATTCTACTATAGAAGTTTCCGGAGAATAAGATTGTTTAAAAATTGTAGCACAGAAATAGTTGCCGCACAAGGGAAAGTATGCGAATGTGTCGGAAAGCTATCGCTGAACGTTCAGGTTAATTTTTTCATTATTAAAAGAAGCAGGTTTAACTATTAATGACGCAAAATCTAAATTCGCAACTAAGGAATTGCGATATTTAGGATACAGAATTTCAGCTAAAGGTATCGAAACTGAGGATTCTAAAATAAAATCAATTAAAAATAATTTTCCACCAAATACTGCGAAAAATATTTCATATTTTATTGGCATGTGCTCATATTATCGTTCGTTTATCCAAAATTTTGCCGATATTGTTGAATCGTTGTTAGTGTTAAAGTGAATTTACGTCATGGGTGCAGGTCTAACTCAAAAAGGGCACCACTTGGCATTTTTTAGCAAAACCTTAGGTCAGAATCAAAGGAACTACACAAAGAGAGAAAGGGAAACGTTAGCAGTGTTAATGGCAGTTCAGAAGTTTAGGGTCTACTTCGGAAAAGCCCCAGTTACAATCTACTCTGATCATGCGGCCATAAGTAGATTATATTCTGGAAAGAATTTAACTGCGAGATTAATTAGATGGGCCTTAATAACAAGAATACAACTTAATAATTAAGCATACTCCCGGCAAGGAAAATACAGTAGCCGACGCCTTGTCAACAATAAAACTGGATGAAAATGGGAATCAAATAAAATGTGCTATGTTAACTTCTAAAGTTTTAGATTCCTGGGAAACAATTATAGCTGAATTGCCGAAGGATCCAGAATTCGGTAATATCTATTCTTATTTAAAGGATCTAGATAATTTTGAACATGTAGATCTGGCTGCAATTAGAAATAGGGTCGAAATTACGAAATCATAGATAATCTGTTGTTCTATACTAAATCAGCAAATGAAAATCACGAACTGAAACCACTCAAACCCCACACTACGGTTGAATATTTTGCAGGAACTTCATGGTAGCCCCACAGCGTGTCATTAAGGGGTAAGGAAAACGGTGCGTAAAGTACGCGAGGCGGTGCATTTTCCGCAACTACAAAAGATAGTAACAGCGTATGTCAGGTCCTGTAAGTTATATCAGTCAATTAACGACGTTAATTATAGCCCAGCCGGGTATCTAAATAATATTCTCCCGACTTTTCGCAACGAGATTCTCGGAATAGACCTTCTTGGCCCTTTTCCTCAAAGCGAGTTAAACAAAAACCGGTATCTTTTGGTGATCGCAGACTATCCTTCTAAGTTGGTAGAAATAATTCCTTTAAAGCGAGCGTCAGCTAAAATAGCTGCAGATGCGTTCTTACATAAGTATATTTTAAAATACGGTGCACCGTTAAAAGTAACAAGCGATAATGGCAGGCAATTTGTTAGTCAAATTTTTGAGAACCTGTGTAAAGGGCTTGACATACGGCATATGAAAGTGCTTCTGTACAGACCACAAATAAACATCGCGGAAAGAGTTAATAAAAACATTGTTAAAATAGATAGAAATTACGTTAAAAATTATCATAAACGCTGGGATGGCTGCGTTGATGAATTAGACTATGCTTTAAGAACTGCCAAGCATGATACAACGGGTAAAACGCCGGCTGAATTATTTCTGTGTACGGCAATGCTGACTCCTTTAGACAAACCTTTTTTTGTTCAAGAGCGAGAACCAGAATTTAAACAAGCAAATTTTCAAAAGCTTATTGATGAAGCTTTGAAAAATTCCGATGTAGCAAGAAAACGGCAGAAACTCTATTAGGATAGGAAACGCCGCGAATCATATTTTAAAGTGGGGTATAAGGTGTTGAAAAGAAAATTCACTTTGTCTAGTGCACTAGAAAACGTCGTATCAAAATTCGCCCATAAATTTCAAGGGCTTTATGCAGTACAGCAGGTGGTTGGGGCTGTAATTTACTTAAAAAGAGATTCGGGCGATAGAATAAAGGCTAGTCCGGATCAATTGAAGAAATATTATGAACGTAAATATTTCGATGTCCTACGTGATTTATCCCAGGCTTCCGAATCAGAAGAGGCGGCTTCGGCAGGGGCAATTCTGACCGCACCGCAACTTCCACCACCCGTGAAGAAGCAAAGAATCAAAGAAACTACAAGTTCCCAAACCAGCAGAAGAAATCCGAAGGAAAGAATCCTTCAACGTGAGGAAGATCCAACAAAGAAAAATTCAAGGGTGAAAGAAACGTCCCGGCTAGAAACAAGCATCGCTGTGTCATGATAAGGTCTCGCAACAGACAGCGCCAGGATACATCAAGGAGGTGGCGGACTTAAAGATTACTACAAACAAGACCACCCGTCGAGAAAAGGAAGAAGAGGCCTGCCGAAGTCGAAGGCACAGAGCAAAGATTGAAACAACCTTGAGTTTACAGGCAAGAGTCTACAAGCGCCTGGCCCCAGCCACCACCCCAAGCTCTTATTGGATACGACTTGCGATGTCATGTAGTGACGAAATGAATTCCCCGCGGCATTTTTGCGCGCCAAAATCTTGAGCCTCAGCTCCACAAATTCACATTTATACATAACCAAGACCAAAGCAGTATAAGTTCACCTAGCGTAAACGAAATAGATAATGAAATCTCTTCAACCTGACGTCATAAACAGCAACCAATAAGAACAGGGGTGGTGGCTGGGGCCAGGCGCTTGTCAAGAGTCTTCGAAAACCGATGCACAAAAAAACAGTTTGCTGGATAGTAAAAGGAAAAGAGAAGACGTGCCGCCAGTCCGTCCGAAAAGACCACTCATAGCGGCGAAAAAAGGAAAAGCCATTTCCCTCCAGAGCACGGGAAGCAGAGACGGAAAGTCAGATTTATGAGCCAGTTAGCTTGGACACAATTCTGCAAGAAACAAATGGCCGAATTCCAAGCTTCAAAAACAGAGATAAATGAATTTTTCTATAAATCTTTTCTGTTATGTTAAGTTGCATGAAAATGTTTTAAATACAAAGTAACATGACAAAAGCTATTGCCTCGATTGTGGACTAAAGTTATTTCAGCTTTATTTGGCGAAAGCACAAAGTATAGTGTATTATAGAATTGTTATGTTATGTAATGAACTAGTAGTTCGGTTTTGTTTGTCGAAAGGCTATTTATGTTAACGCGCCAAAAGATCTGGCCTGATACAAGCAGCTTCGTATTAGTACTTGTTAATGAAAATTTATTTTAGGATTTGCACTTTTGGCAAAAAAAAAAGGATTCATTCAAGTAAAATTTTCATTTTATTCTCTATTGTCTTAAGCCTATTTGATTGTAAAATGTTGAAATATCTGTTGTGTTAAAGTAAATGATACTTTTAATGAAAGTTTAAAGCTCAAAAGAGAATATATAATATGTATTTAGTGCTCAAAATTCAGAATGTGGAAGTTAATGCATTTAAAGTTTAATGTAGTCAATTGAGCTCGCTCAAAAGAAATTTTAGTTAAATCAAATCATGCGATTTTGAGCGAAAGCTTGCATGCGTTTAAGATGAATGTAGAAAATATTTGGTATGCATGTGTTTTGTAGGGCTCTCCACCGACTTCCTCCTCTCTTTATAGTTAATTTTCATGATTATTAGCTCATGGAGAACTTAGAAATGAATTTAGGGCGTGTTATGTGCGTTTAGGTGGAGATTTTGTCCACTATAACATAATATACTTGCGTTTTCACACCACACATTGTAGAGTGCAAAAAGGGGATTAAAGTGTAAAATTTAAGCATGAATGTGAATTGAATTATTGTGGCATGATAATCCATAATGTTCGGAAAAGCTGAGAAATCTACGTTAAATGCAAAAAGGTTAGAATTTAATAGAAGACTTGGTAAAACTGCATATTACGGGCCAGTTTGGCGCATTTTCGAAAAGTCGCCAAATCGGTTAGTTTCGCGCGTTTTAGAAAATCACTAACTCATCATATCGCCATATTAGATGGTTGCGAATTTGAATGAATCCTGTAAACATGCAAATAGATCATGCAAACATGCAAAAATATCTAAAATAGAAGTTCAAGAAAAACAACGATAAAGTATTTGAAAGTTAATAACTATGTATTTTATGGCATCAACAATATTAAAACTTTTCATAATATATACCATTTTTAAGACAGTAGCAAAATGGAGTAAAACGTTTTAGCACGAAATTTAAGAAATTGTAATAAGCAGTAAATGAGCAATAAATGATCGGAAAGCATTGATTCATATTTAATTTAAAACTTTAAAAAAATAAAGAAGAAAAAAAAAAGATAAAATTTAAAATTTCGATCTACTGAAACATCAGCACTATTATAGTAAAAAAAAGTGGTTAAACAATTTTAACTACGTTATTTATATTTTTACAATAAATTTTTATTTATAATAAATAGTAGAAACTCGCATTTGTTTATATCCACACCAAAATGTAACGATACAATGGAGATGAAATTCAAAATGACCCGCTCATTCAACACCGACTCTACGGCTCATTTCAACCATGTGCTTAACCACATATAATGGACACACGCCTCCATTCACACAAAGTTGTCACATCTTTCATTTCAAGTAATTTCATACTATTTTTACACTTAGGACATTCGTACATATTCGCAATCAAACCATAATTCGTGCACCATTCTATCACACATCTTTCGCCCTTATCTTGCAACCGAATCAAATAAGTAAAATCCACACGTTCAACTCTTTCGACGTCAGCCATTTTGCTCACACACTTTACTAGCAGCACAGTGAAATGACGAAAATTCAAAAAGCCCGCTTAAATGCTATAAACTGTAACCTTAAATACTAACGATTTTCATGACGGCAAGAGGTTACCAGATTTGGCGCAATTTCGCTTCATTTGGCGACTGGCCTGTAATCTGCAGTCTAGCCGAAGACTGTATTGTGAATTTAAAATGTTATTTAGAATCATGTATTCATAAGTGTTCCTTCAAAATTACTTTAAGCAGTTGACTGAAGCCCAATTGAAAGAGGAGGAAGGATGTTCAGCAAAACTTTGATGACAAAATTTTCTTCTCTGAAAATTTAAATTTTAGTATTTTGAATGTAAACTGGGCTTAGATCTTGTTAGTTGTAGAATTTATCCGTTTGTAACAGGTCGTTAAGGACCTTTATCCAAGTCTGTTAAATTCTGGTATGGACAAATGTAGGGATTTATATTTATTTTAAATAATTAGTTAAATTTAATTTTAGGTTACTTTCCTATAAGTCTTCATTCCACTAATTGTCAGTGCCAGAATATTTAAATTTGGTAGCGCGAGTAAGAAATGCAAATTCTACCAGTGGGAGAATAAGTTTAAATGTCGACGTTCCAGTAGAAAGAGAGAGGGAGTGTCTGGGAAATTTCCGTAGCTGCTTATACTCAAGCTTCCGTTTAGCAGTTACTGCTGGTTAGACGTGGCTTAACATCTATTATCTTGCTGCTACTAGATTCATCTACGCGCTGTACGATACAGGATTGCATGAGTCCTGTAGTGTAATTCTACTACTTGTGAATATCTCCAATTTTAAGTTTGATTCTACTGTTTCAGTTACTTCCCAAATTGAGGCGTAGTATGTTAGCGTCAAGTTGACGCATTGTAAATAATTTAAAGAGTTTAATAAAGGGCAATTTTAACCCTTGTCCAGTGCTGTCACTATTTTTCAAGATTCTACACAACAGACAGACAGTAGAACTTTACAGAATCTTTAAACACGGTTGTTTTGAACGAGATATATTAATTTTACAGCTGTAAAATATTGAGTATTCATAGAGTTATTCTGCCATTTAGAATCAAAAGAAAACACTAGAAACTCAAGATTATAGCTTTTGGTGTAAAACGAATTACCACGTTTTACGAAGTTAAAAAAGTTGACAATCTCTCCGCATATTTTATGTACCAGAGCCCTTTAAAGGCAGATATGTAATTCAAAATGAAAGCATTTTGTCATTGATACATGTAATGATACAATACGTTAAATAATTACCAATTAGACCTAATTCATAAATGTTTGTAATTGCAGCGTTTTTTGAACAAATTTTATGAAATTTTATGATTATTTATGATTTTATGAATTTATGATTTTGATGTTATGATCGAATTTTATTTCAGCGTTTTTCACTGATGCTTTTACCACAGATCATTAGATAATTTGCTTCCTTAGAGAAACGTTTAATGTCCAAACACATCTAAAATTTTCAGAAAATATTTATGGTTTATCTTATAAGCATTTTAATCAGAATCGTAGCAATATTTTGTCGCTGCTTCTTTACGTTTCAATAACATGCCATTTTATCTATCATCTTTGATATTGCACGGGTCATCAAAACTTTAATCTTAGTTCAGGCGGCCTGGCGATTATCTAGTTTGAATTATGTTACTTAATGGTACACGCTATGTTTCAAATTATAATTGTGAACGTAATAATCTTTATGCCTGATACTTTTTAACAATACTTCTAAGTAATATAATTGAAATGCATTCAATTTGGAATAAAACAGTTGATGTACGAGCATTTGCAGCGTTACTGTAATTAATAAAAACGTTTTTACTTGTATGGAACATGTACATCAATAGAGAATCATTTAATTCATTTTAAATAAATGTTTAACATTAAAGAGCTAAAATTATACGAAATACTGAAATTTATTGTTTTGTGTAACATTAAATCTTAAAAAATTTAGATCATTATTATTTCATTGTTTTCATTATTGCTATTTCCAAAGAACTGCATTTATTAAATATCATTAGCAACATTTTATGTTATGCACGATGAAAATAACAATGAAGAAAACGTTTATTTTGCATTGTTATTGTTCTAGAAAAATAATTATATACTGCCCTTAATTACTGTTGATGGGAATGTATTTTTAATAGTACTAAAAATCAATCATTTTTCATGATTGCAGGATGAAATTGCCGCTATGGATACAGCAAATGGTAGCAGAGGATTTTAACATCTTAGGTAACCTAACGCCTCAAATTGTATTTATATACAAGGATTAAAACGTTTTTTTGTTCTCTGTCGTTTTGCCTGAATACGGATTGTTTAAAAAAGTCAAGTCACTTTTTCATGAACAACTGTTTGGTATAATATTTCTGCTTTGTCATACGAAATAAAACACCCAGTTA
Source organism: Stegodyphus mimosarum (assembly GCA_000611955.2). Classification (NCBI taxonomy): domain Eukaryota; kingdom Metazoa; phylum Arthropoda; class Arachnida; order Araneae; family Eresidae; genus Stegodyphus; species Stegodyphus mimosarum. The sequence goes on from KK116414.1 coordinate 22,154, forward strand.
CCATGGAGAATTGCAAAATTCCGTTACAAATGATGGTTAATGATAGGGATTTGGTGCTGATAATTGATTGGTTGTTAAAAACGAACGACTGACAATTTTTTGCGAAAAAAATAGTGCGTTTTCTTTCAGTAGTAAAGAAGATAGAAAATTTTTGAAACAGTTGTTCGCCTGAAACAAATGGTTGTGTAATAGCAGCCTTCTACAGGAAATAAATATTTAAATCAAATCCTTTATAAGTTTAATTTAAAAATAGGTGCTTTCAGCATATTTTTTAGTTTATTCTTTTTTACATCTTATGTATTAAATCCTTAACAATTTTTAATCATTACTTATTTTCACTAGCACTAATATTATAATTTGCGATAAAATGTAACTGTTGTAACTCATAAAAGCTGTGAATATTCGCACTTTATTACTAAAATTCAGCTTGATAAGAAAGATATGTATAGTATTTTTAAACTATTGTCAGTTAGTAGTTTCATATTTCATTCACTCAAATTCAAGCTGTGTGGTATTTTTTATTTGCTTAGAGAATTTTAGGTTCAGTACTGAGAAAGCCTGTGGGAGTAACGGCTTTAATAATATCTGTATTAGTTTTATACTTTTTACGTTTTGTTATGAATATAAGTTCTGTAGAACTGTTTTTTACCCTTTGAGTAAATACATGTTTGAGTTTAAAATGAGTTAATTAGTAGTGGTACGATATTTTGAATATTGTTCTTTACATCTGGGACTTCTTTATTGATTAAGTTTGTCCTTTTTTGAGTTTAAATGTATAGTTTGCTGTGAGATAAATATTAATTGCCAGAAAATTGTTATTGATCATTTCTTTCATTTTTCTATAAATATTCGGTAATGCAAAATGAAAAACTCGGCTCTTTCTGACCGATTATTAAGCACTCATGTTCATTATACCATATTTACATGGCTACAAGACTATTTAATTTTACGAGGATTATTTCTTATGGTTAATTGTTAATTAGCGTAAGAGTGCTTAACGATTCAGTGTCGAATAGAAGCTAAAAGCTTACTAATAATCACTTGGATAAGATACTGGTAGGAACGGAAGATCTGAAAACAGTTAATGCTTTCTCAAATCTTAGAATTAATTCGTTAGTTTACGATATTTAATTCACTGGGATTTTTCACTTGTGTGCCAACAACCGAAGAGACCACCGAACACTGGTGTAATACGTCCCGACTTTGATTTCCAGCGAACGGAGTGGTTACGTATGATGTTTTAATACACCACGTCAAACAGAAGGCAATTTCCTTAGAACGTCTTCCACGAAGGCATCTCTTTCATAGCACAGAATTTTTGTATAGTTTGCTATAACATGTTAAATAAACAACCAATTAACAATTCAGACGAAACAAAAAGTACGTTTAGAATGGAATATCCTTCCAGCAGCTGCTTCCTTATTTGGAAATGAATCCCATAAATGTGATTATTTATGAGATTACATGATGACGAATAAACACTTTGTTAAAATTAAATCTATTCTAGAGTTTGTTATATTTTTCTCCACCTTCCGCCTTTTTCATAGTCTAATGATGACAATAAGTGTAAATTATTATTAACTTTTGAAGAAACAAGCACAATATACAAAGGCAAGAAAACTCAGAAAGACACCTGTCCCTAATAAAAAAGATCTGATATGTACACTACATGACTTCCTTGTACGCAATATTAAGTTACACGCATTTTGCATTTCATTTAAACTTGTTGGATTTTATTAAATCTATTTCGTCGATAGCGCATAAACCGCAATAGAATAAATGCACTCTTTAAAATGCACTATATTTGTTTACCATAGCGACACTTTGGCGCTAAGTTCCCTTAACAGCGCTACATCTCATTCATTTTATAACTCAGAATGCACAAAAATTATGTATATCATCTGGAGAATTATCTAATCGTTGCCACATGTTCTATACAAATACTATACTCACTTCTAAAAGTTAAGCATCAAGATGTAAAATGCAAAAAATCAACAAATACTGCTTTTATTGACACAAAATTCGGCAGGAGAGTAGCATATATATTTATCCTAAAACAAAATCAATAATTATATACAGAAATGAAAACAATATTAAATTTTGTAGTTATCAGATAATGACATACTGGAGACTTAAAAAGAATTATGTATAAAGGGAAAATAAACAGCATAAAATGAAAAAGGCATTAATAGTGTATGTGATACCCCCTCATCTGTATACAAAGTTTACACCTTGTGACCATGCTTTCAATTAGGTGGTCAACCACCGCAGAATTAAGCAATTGTCATTCTTCTTGTATAGCAGTTTCCAGCTCAATAAGAGTGGCTGGAGGTGGGAAACGTGAAGATACAGCACGGCCGAGAGAATTGAAAAGATTTTCTATGGGATTAAAGGTCGGGCGAATATGTTGGCCACGCCATAAGCGCAATCCTTTCACTCTCCAGGTAGTCATCGACGATGTCAGCTCTATGTGAACGTGCGTTATCGTCCATTAAAACAAAAGTAGGGCCAACTGCTGCAGCTTGCAATCTCACAATGGGTTCTAGGACTTCATCTCGATACCGGACAGCCGTCAAAGAGACCCGGTTAAAGATGTGCAGGTCGGTGCGGTATCCTAATGAAATCCCTGCCCACACCACAAGGCTTCCGCCTCGCAATGCGTGATGTTCTGTGATGTCTGGGGACTGATTGTGTGTTCGTTGTTCACGCCATATCCTTATACGCTTGTCATCTGACTCCAGAGCAAATCTTGACTCATCAGTAAGCATGACATTGCCCCAGTCAGACACATTCCAATGGACATGTTCCCGGCACCACTGTAATCGTGCTCCTCTTAATTGGACGGATAGAGGAACACAAACTCGAGGTACCTGGCCGTACAGTCCACTCATATGTAATCTTCGGCCTACAGTAGCTGCAGATATCGCCTTACGAATGGACGCTGTAACTATAGATATCATACGTGTGGAGGTCACTCTGGGATTCCGCTTGGCTACAGTAGCAGGTGTACCAGAGAACAGAGGCTCCATTTCCTGGCTGACTAAATCGTCTGCCTCACATGGATTATGGCCTCTGCCTCCAAGAATTTATTTTTCAAAGCAAAAGATACATTGGCAAACAAGGCCTTCCAAAACATAGATATGAGTCTATTATACAATTGTTACTTCAAATACACTTTTCAAAATTAAAAACACAGTGAAAGAAATAATAAAGTCAAATACTTCAACTTCTAAAATTCAACATTCATATTAAATGAACTTCAAAATTATAAATTACAATCAGAATTATATCGAAAATTACAATATGTAGTACTATTACCAAATCACAATGCAAAACAGAGCATTCAGAAATGTGAGACTGATTATAATTGATTACATAATTTTCAAACTTACACTACGTATTATCTTATTGGATCCAAGTACCAAAATCAATGCATAATGAAATATGCTACCAGAATTCAAGTACCGAAGCTAATACAAACTTTTAAATGCAACCGTAATATACAAGTAAAAAAAGCATTTATAAATACAAGTATATTAATTCAACTAATTATAATACAATTCTTAAAACAGTATGGCAGTAAGACCCATAAGACTAATATTAACGTATAAACAAAATTAAGTATAAACAAAATTAACAATATAAACTGTACATTAGCATTTATAAATACAAGTATAATAATTCAACTAAATTTCCCAATACAGTATGACAAAAAAACCCATAAAATTAAAATTAAATCACAAGAGCATCTGTTGAAGTCGAAAATTAGAATGACAGTGTCTGACAATGTCAAAATGTTTCGAGACAAGATAACGTAAAATCCGACAATACTATAATATCCACTATAGAACATTAACGTTCACAGTATCAGGATTAAAGAACCATTGTAATTTGTAACTATAGTCAAGATTCAAAGTAATAACAACAGTCAGATACTGATTAGCAATAAACAGTACTGATCAAAGCTACTGTGAAAGAGAAAAAAATTTACATCAATATTAATCATGTCTCTAAGCCTAAATTAAAGAAGCATAATGCTCAAAATATGATAAAATCAAAGTGCAACATGATTTTGAAGGAAGCCAACAAATTGTTTACAAATATAGTGTTATCATACTAATACAAAAAAATAAATAAATAAAAAAAATCACTAACCAAATAATCATATAACATTAAATAAGAATTCTCTGAGGTATACAAACAAAACATTGCCATGGAACACCAGATTATTCAACAAACAATAGATATATCTATTTATAGCCTAAAAAATAATCTCACCAAATAGATACAAAAATCCTATTGTCGAGAAATATACCGATTAATATTACCTACTTATACCCGAGTTAACCTTTTGACAAATTTGCATAATTTTCAAGAATTGTTTTGTTTCACTAGAATTTTTTAATAATAATTCTGCCCATTTAGTTTTATGCTGGTCTGATGGTTTTTTCATATGAAAATTACTAGTAAGCTCACAAATATGAATTGAAGGGTCCGTGACCGGAGAAGAATTGAGTATGATGATTTGATAGGCTGCGTTGACAAAGTGAGACTTTTGGAAAAAAAGAGGAAACCCTTCTTCCTGTAGATTCGCTAGTCCATCTGTCCTGCCATTTTATTAATAATGTTTTCAAGGTTTCTTTTTTCAAGCATGATGCAGGCAGTTTTGTCGGAAATCATTACGATTAAGATCATTGGCAGCTGACTTAGCCAAAGTATCCGCTTCTTCATTACCCAGTATGCCAACATGAGCTGGCACCCAGGTAAGAATTGGTCTTTCAGCTACATTAAATTTCAATAATTTTTCTTGGATGACTTGAACAGCCGGATTAGTATTAGTAATGTCCAAAATTGCCTGCAAACGCTATGGCCAAAATAATTAGGCTTAGCCGCGCTTGAACAACGTTTAAATCGTTGATAATTCTGTAGTTATAGCATGCAGGTTAACTAAAAGCATAAAATTCTTAACCTAAGAAAAGAACAACATAATGTAATCATTTTTATAGCAAAAAATGCACAATTTACAAACATAGAAGAATAAAAAAACTGAGCTCACTGAGCCGAGTAACAGCGTGGATATATATATATGCTTTTGATCGGTCGGTTGAAACCAAAATGGGAGGTGCACATCTGCATGTTATAGCTGTTCTGTATACAAACTTTCAAAGTTCTGAGGCTACTGGTTTTTAAGTTATGCGAGATACATACATACATACGTACGTAAGCACAGACGCCACAAAAAAATCTCTTCAGAATCCATTTTAAATCAGTTTTATAATTTTTTTGGGGAAAAAGAGTCATTTATTCTGTCTTTACGTACAGACACACGCAAAAACAGCGTTAAATGCATTCGATATCAGTAAAAAATGGATATTTTCTTTGAGATATGATACCAGAAATTTTTCGCGATTACAATACTTCTATTTTAGTACTTCGTACAAGGAAGTAACAACATAATCTGAAATTCAAAATCAATCCATAAAATATAATACCAGATGCAGAATATTTTCAGGCCTAGTCTTATTACGTTTCGCTGGAAAAATAAGAAGAACCAATACGTTTACGTGCCCCTTTAAAACCTTTGCTTCACGAAGGGCGAAAAATTAATAATAAACAAAAAATTTTGAATTTTTATGCGAAACGTAAGAGTTATTAAATTCAGAACCCCTTATCTTTGTTCCTTATTTCAGTAAAACAATGTGAAAGTAAGAATAGAAATTACCTTACCGTTTAATAACTTCACGAACAAGTAAAAGGATAAATATAACTCTAAAGCTCTTTCTTAATTGGCTCATTTGCATTTCTAAAACATTTTGCGAATATTATAATAAACTATAAGATTGTTATATTCCATGTCTTAGATTTTCCAATTTGCGTACGGGATCTTCATTGAAATTCGTTAAAATAAAGTGTTTAAGCCACAGGAGTTTCACTGGAAAGTTTTCAGTGACTTTTCGGAAAAATGTTTCGCCAACTGAATATTAGTTATCACTAATTATTCACTTTAATTTAACAAATTAATTGAAAATGGAGATGTTACGTTTCAGAAACAAAAGTGGTAATATTGTTCTGAATGAAATTTATTTTTCTTTATTTCGTAGCATTGATTATTGTAGCTGTAATATTTTTAAATATTTTAGTAATTAATCGCAACTACGTGTTATTTAAATGTACATATTTTATAGCTAAACAGAATACATGATTTTGTTAATTGATCGATTAATACACTAAACTGTACCGAAGATACATTTGGAAAGTTTCTCTGCAAGCCTAACCTGATTTCTTAGCATACTATCAAATTTGGGTATAACAGTTCCACTTAATCCAAACTGCAGTTACTATATTTATCTAAATAATTTAAGCACGGACTACGAAAACTTGTATAGACGTCAATGTATTCTTTGAGATTATTTTAAGTTAATTACCATAGATAACTCCAAAATATAAAGAAAACTTCACCTGGATGTTACTAGACATAGTTCTGCTTACAGCAATGAACAAAACACTGTTTGGTTATAAACATTTTTCACAAGAAGAATAAATCAGTTTTTTAATGCAACGAAGTTGCTTATAAATCGTTTTTACAAAGAAGGATTTAGATTACGATTTTAATTAAATTTATAATGCACTTCATTTATACTTGAAGTATTCCGTAATAACGTGATCGAAAAATATCACAAAATAAATTTTTAAAGCATCGATAGCACCAAGAGGGACCAAATATATTCGTATTCTCATCATTTCTTTTACTTCCTAACGTTTTGAAAAAAATTCGTTTTTGAAGCTCTGATTATAAAAAGAATGTAAAAAATCACCAAAGAATATGATAGTACCCAATTAGAAATTAAATGAGAAAAATAATATAGAAATGAATAACTTTTCCGTTTAAATTTTTAAATACAGTAAAATTTCAATAACTAAAACTATACCAGCCGTTTATATCACGAACTCAATTGCGTAAAATATAATTTAAAATGAAATTTTTGTAACTAAAATAATAATTTTTTTTTGTCAGAATGACATCGTTTGAAAAGGAAAAAGTAATGGTTGCTATTAACAAATCATTGTCTGAAGTTCAAGCGAATTTCATACCTAATTTTTATAATTCCCATAAAGCTTTATGGCTTGCATCTGGCTGTATTCGTATATCGTTCAAATTGCTCAGATACTACATCCATTTCTATTAACATTTATTCCTTAAGGCTTTTATCGGTAAGAAGCGAAGTTGTCTTGGCGAAAGCTTACTACAACAAACCACTAAATCCATATTCATTCCTCCTTTCAAAGACTGCGATTGACTTAACGAGCCAAGATTTTAGATACCGCAGAATATGCTAGCAATGTAAAAGGTATTTGAGTCTTCTCTTCTCGAATCCAAGGAGAGAATCAATGGCTGCTGTTGCCGTTGAAAGCTTTACGCCATAACACACAAGGTTTCTCAAGTTAATTTGGCAGTGAAGCTATTTCGAGATGTGAAAAGCTGTGTACAGAACAAGCTTCATCCGTTCGGTTGGGTGAATATTAAATAGCTGATTTCCATCTCTTATTTTACTCAAGTTCAATTATAATAAGCAAATTGAAAATCTTTGGAATTGGAAAATAAGACCAATTTGTAAGTGTTTGGCATTAAATTATAAAAATTATCCGAATAAAAAAGACAAAATACATAATTTGCATCAAACTGAAAAGATGAATATGCAAACTCATTGTAATGAGAAAACGCTGTAACGTTTTGGACATTTGGGGAAATATTAAATTATAATTTCGTGTTCGATTTTTCTGCGTTCATCTTAGAGAATATGCATCTCAGCTATTAGTCACAACGTAAAACACTAGAGAACAAAGTTAAATTTATACTTGGAGAAAACATATAAAAACGTTGTTTTTTCGTGCTTTGTATATACTGTTTAATATATATCAAGGTAGATATTTTAAATTCTTAGGTTTTCTCTATTTGGATAATTTGCATCTTGGTCTCTTCTGTGTTATGTGCTATATTTTCTTGGAGAGTACACTGGTGTGCAAAAATTAAGGACGAGACGGTTTTTTCAATATAACTGTACAAAAGCTTTCCAAATCAACACATTTAATACCGTAAAATCCCCAATACGTAAGGACATGAATAATGTAAGCAACACTTACTAAAAGAGAAATCAGAGAGGTAAAAAGAAGCTTTATTGAAAAAGTAGCATGGAGCGCAATGCGACTGAAGGCCGAAACATCACTGTAATGGGTGTCCAGCAAGAAACATCCGGTCTTTAATAGGGGATATGATCTCCCCTGACTGCTAGGCACGTTTCACATCATTTGTGCATGCTGGATATGTGGTTATTAATGAGCTGTTGAGACACTGCTGCTCGTTCCTCTTGTAGCACCAATCGCAGTTTCGGAATCGTTACTGGCGATAAGTTACGTGCTGCCACGGGTCTCCCTAGTAAGTTCCGTACATGCTTGACGGGATTTAGATCCAGAGACCTTGCCGACCAATCCTTGTGTTCAATATCTTCACTCTCCAACAGCTCTTCGACATTAACTGTGCGATGAGGTGGAGCGTTGTCGTCCAAGAAGAGGAACTGAGGACCCATAGCCCTTGTGAAAAGACGCATGTAAGGAAGAAGAACCTCGTTACAATAGCAGTCCCAGGTGACGAACCTCCTTGGGAGATATGAAGGTCGGTCCGGCTACCAAGCATTATGTCTGCTCGAACGAGAACTCCGCGACCTCCAAAACAGTCCCTTTTGATGATGTTGAAGGGGTTATTGCGTGTTCCCCGCTCTGTCCAGATGTGTATGTGTCTAGAATCGCAACTCAGACTAAATCTGCTCTCATCTGTAAAGAGTACTCGTCCCCATTCATTGTCTCTCCAATTCCGGTGTTCCCGGCACCACAGAGAACGCCTTCTCCGATGGGCAGGCGTTAGAGGTACACACCGTACAGGGCGTCGTGCAAACAGACCACCACCGTGCAGTCTTCTGGCCACGGTAAAACGCGATATCGGTCGTCCAGTCGCCTGTGTCGTGTGTCTAGCGATTTCTCCCGCTGTCTGCCGCCTGTTTCTTCTGGCCTGTAAGGCAATATACCGGTCATCTGCGGGTGTGGTTCCTCGTGGACGACCACTACTAAACCCCCGGATAGCTGTTCCTGTAGTTTGAAATTGTCTCCAAAGTCGTGAAACGATGCTGTGAGCAATTCCGAACTCTGCAGCCACACTTGTCACACTGCGGCCTTCCTCCAACTTCCCAATGATTCGATCTCGGGCAAAAGCATCCAGATGTCGTCTAACAGATTGATTATTCGCCATTTCTCGCTGAGGCAGCAACTCGGTGTGATTTTAACTGCTATACGGCGTGCAATCTCTTTGCCAGAAATACTGATCTTACACCGACAACATGCTTTATACTACTCAGACACTCTCCCATTACGTCTACCTGCATATCTGTGCATGTGCTACCGTACATCACCTTACTTAATCTCCTGATTGGTCTTTCTGTCCGCTCTGCCTCTTCGTTCAGCTGATATGCTAATTTTTCGACTTCGTCCTTAATTTTTGCACACCAGTGTATTTGTTTGGTTAAGATGAACATGTTTCTGTACTTAGTGTCATATACGAAATTCTACAATCAGTTAACGCTTGAGAGGTCTAAATATTTGGATTCATGAAAGCTTTCTTCTAGGGCTCGCTAAGCGGTTGGGACTAAAGAAGAAGGATTCTCGTTTTCTATGATTCCAGTATACACAACCAAGTTTGCAAAAACCAGATGCCAAATTATACAGTTAGTGATTAGAAAAGAGAAGGAAACCGATTACCTCTTCTTTCAATAAATTTAGTACATTTGACTCTTAACTATATAGTAGGTGATTTAGAAGTTATTTTCGGCTATTTAAGTCAAGAATTATTAAATGAGAGTTCGGCTAAATGACCATAAAAATAAAAGACTTTTTTTTCAGTTAAAAACCATTAAAGTATATTTAGCAAAACAGCATCAAGATTTGTCTATAAATTAATGGCTAGGAAAATTCCAAATGAGATTGTTCAGTTTAATAGGTAACAAATCAGTTTTATGGAGAACGAAATATGTACACTATAACAACGGAACCAGGAAGTACAGTACATAGTTAAAAAAAAGAAAGAACTGTATAGGTTTCACCTCGCAGGGTTTCGTAAGGAATTGAAAACAAATTAGCCCATTTATTAAAAAAGATATTGCAGACGATGAGAAATTTAGGTATCTGGAAAATATACTCCTCGTCCAGGTTATAGTGTTTTAAATAAGTTAACCCATTTGTTAATTAATCCTTCCCCTTAATTGTTCGAAGCAGTGTTTTATCTATAGATAACAAGTTACTCGTTTGTAAATCCATTCTGTGTCGTATGTTCTGTTATGCAAGTCCAGTTTGGGCATATGCGTGGAAATCTAACCGTAAAAAGCTACACATTTGTCAAAGCATTGTTCCACGGCAGATAACCAACGCAGAATGGTACTTACTTAACAACCGCACCCACGAAGAGTTGCGTGTGTTTCCTTTAAGAGTATACTATTATAATTTTGCTAAGCATTTTCATGAGAGACAAAGACGATAAACAACTCTGTCATTAAAATATGTTATTACGACTATAATGACTTAAACAATATCAACAGGCCTCTAGCCATTCTTAATATCTGGTATACATAGTTATGAGTACGCAATGTATTCTTGGCTTAGTTTGTCTTCTCTTTATTTTTTATGCGTTGCATTCGGTGTATAATATTATTATATATTGTGCACCATGTAATCACAATGGATTCGAAGTACTTTTGATTCCCACTACCTGTTATAATTTACTTTTATCACCTAGCGATATCTAAAAAGACAGCAGCATTGAGTAATTTGTAGTCGAAACCCTCTGTTGGTGTATTTATAACTCTGAGGAGTTTATGTGTAGTATTGTGACTTGCTCGGAATCCGTATTGTTCAGGAGGAAATCTACTGGTAATGTTGCAGTGGTGGATTAGCAGATGCACTATGTCTCTTTCAGCTTCTTGTTGTTCGAAAACATACTTTTATTTGGCTTGGAAAACATGGCTATTGTGACACTTTTGACTATTGTGACAAAATTGAGGCTATTGTGACATGGTAATACTGATGGTATTCGGAGGATGATGCTTCAGAGCCTTGTTACTGATTCCGTTAGGTCGGTGGTTTTCCTGTTTTTGATTTTCTTGAGGATCTTCACAATTTGAGATGGAGTGGCAATCGGCTGGGAGTTCTGTGGTCCAGGGTTGTTAATGCTCCTATTGACTTTAATGACGGTAAAGGTTTAATCATCGGAAACATATTCGCTTTATCAGCATTAGAATAAACTATTCCCACTGCGCTGTAAAATAAAGGAATCGATATATACCATTTAGAAATTTTCCTGCTAGGGTCATATAAGAAATTATCTTCACAAAAAATTGTTTCATGACCGTTATTTGAAGGTTTTTCAGGTCTAGTTTTATTCTGCAACTGATTACAATGACGTTTCCAGTTTGGATCCCAAGTGGTTTATGGTTTTTCCTGTCTCTGTTCTTTTGCTTTATGAGCTTCTTGAATTCTTTTGCAAAGCTTCTCAAGGTCTTGTCAGTCCGGAAATTTTAACGAAAGTATGAGTTGCGATATTAATAAATTTAGTTTGCTTGACAGCTTCATGGTCAAGGTCTTCTCTTGTGTTCATTCTGGGATTCTTGAGATGCTGTTTGAATTTAGTCCAGTTCCTGAACGAAATGAAGTTGGAGAGGATATTCACGAAAGTAATGAGGGCCAGTAGTTGCAGAAGTAGTAATGGATTTTCTTGGCGAGTAACCTGAAAATTTATTTGCTCCAAACACATTATAGACACATCGAGAAAGAATATGCATACCAACAAAAATTAATTCCAAATACAAGTACAACAACAACATTCGTATAAAAGCAAAGGAAGTGATAAAATGAGAAATCAGTATATAAAGTGCATAAAACTTACCTAATGGAATTTAGTTCTATAATATCGCAACTCATACTTCCATTAAAAATTGGACTTGTTCAGGTATTCAAATAAATTATTATTGCTTTCTTTTCCGATTGTATTGTCAAAAGGCAAATCACGCTCAAAAAATGCTTCAAACAAAATCTGTTAAAATATGGACGCACTTTTAAAAAATGACAAACAAATAAAACGCTATCGCAATTAGAACACAGGGGCTCTCTGATTTTAGAAGGTGACTGAGAGTGATTTATAAAGGACTGATTCTAAGACTGGTTACAAACACTTCCTCCTTCCGATTTCTAGCGCCTTTCCAGCATTTCACCCTGGATTTCAAACTTCCTAACTTATTATAACCTGAACATTCTAGAGTATGCTCCATCTGCTTACAATTCTCGTTCTGATATCGTACCTTACGTCTTAAGTCTAAAACAAGAAGAGATTTACTAGACACTTCTACGGATTTTTACTGCAATATTTACAAATTCATTTCCTATTATTCCAAAATGCCGGGTACCCAGCAATGAAAAAATATCATGACATTCACTCTTTAGGATATTATTAAAGTTTTGAACTCCTAAAACATACAAACTGATTTCTCTAGAAAAACTGTGAAGTCAACTTAAGGGCGCTTGTATAATAAATCTTCTATAGCTTTGGCTTGAAATGGAAGAAAGAACGCAGTAAACAGCAGTCAGCTCTGATGAGAAAACAGAAGAAGCTTTGTCCATTCAGGCCTTCAATATGATTCCCGATCACAAAAGCTGCACCAACGTAGCCACAAGTTTTCGATCTAAGCTGTAGTACACGGGAATAATGCGTAAAGTCTGATGATGAAGGGATCACGTTTTATTAAGACAAATTGATGTGCAAATCGGTACACCACAGAGGCGTAATTTAATTCGGATCAGATTACTGCTTTAAAAATTCGGACCATAGAACAGCGATAAGCTCCATACTATGTGCTCGATAAAATTTTCAAGTGGTTCAGAGTCTTTAGAAATTTGTTCTTAACATCCAAACTGTGCAGAATGAAGGGAAGCTTGCTATCGACGTACATTCCAAAATATTTTACCTCTGAGTCAAATAGAATTAAAGAACCTTGTAAATAGATATATATGGATATAGGCTTCTACGGCAGCAAACATACACACACTTATTATTTTCCTTCTGAAAACGTAAATTTGTCTGACCATTTCAGAGTTTTATTCAGAGCAGTTCGCAGCTGTACCCACTGCAACTTATCATTAAGTAATCCGCATATAGCATACGATTAACAGCAGAAGAAAGTTCTTTAAAGACAGAATTTATGTTCAGCTTGCCTTTTTCTTGATAAAATATTTTGAACAGCAGAGAGCTCAGTTTTATTTGGAATGTCCTATTTCATAAAACATTCTCAATAAAGATAGATAAATTACCACACAGATTATTATCATAAAGATAATGGAGAATGTCGTAATCGTATCTTCAGGTCATATCATATGCTTTTTTATCCCTTCGAAACACACCCTAATACGGCGAAAGGACTATGCTCTTCCACACAGTTGCACTAGATGTGAGTTTACCATTTTTTCCAAGATTTCACTAAGGCAGCTCATAAGTGCTATAGGTCTATTATTTTAAGGAAGGATCCTTACCAGGTTTTGGCTATGGAAATTACATAGGGTTTCATCCGTACGTTTAGGAAAATACGTTCGTTGCACACATTATTGCAAATGGCGAAAAGGGCAACCAGTGATTCATAGGACAAATTCTTTCACATGGTATAGCTCACACAATCTGGACTTACTTATCTTAGGTATCCGAGAAAAGGTTCTTCGAAGTTCAAGCATTATAAATTCTGTGTTGTAATTTTTCGAGTTTGTTTTATTAAATTTCAAAGGAATTCTCTCAGATTGTACCTTACAGCAACAGAATGCTGACGAATAGTTACATTTACATAAAACAAAACAAAAGCTTTACCAATACTATGTGTAATTTCTTAACTTCTGCACTTCAAATTGCCATATTTTTTCGAGAGAGAAAGTGAGTGATTTGCATAAACTCTAGGTATTTTTCTAACATAGCTCCAAATTCTTTTCGTAGGTATATCTGAACTTACTGGTGATATATAAGATGTTCAAGAATTTCTCTAACTCTTCCATCTGACTTTTCGAGCCTTTGCATTAGCCTGCTTATAGGTCAGAAGGTTTGAGATTCTAGGGTATCTGGGAAAATATTCTATAATTTTCTTATTTTCCTGTAGGTTTCATTACGTTCATTGGTGCACTATGGTTTTGCGTACTTTGGAAATCTTGTTTAAGGAATTTTGAGTTGAACTGCCTGCAGGATGATGTCAGCACTGCGTCTGCAATATCTGCATTTATTATTCATTGCATCTGGCTAAACACAGCTACTTCATCGCTACTTCGAACGTAAAAGGTCAAGCCTTCAACTGGTAAAAGAATATTGGCCAGAGTTTCTTGGGCGATCCAGGATCCGAAACATACACCTGGGGAAATTTTAAAAATTCGCTATTGAAAGCATTCCCTGTGGTGAGAAACCTTCACAAGACTGGAATCAGAATTATTCAGTAAATACCAAACTAATATTGACGAGTTAAATGACTTCATCTTCAGAAAGATCCATATTGTCAAATTATTATATGGGAAAAGGCCCGACAAGGAAATCATCGAAATAATATTTCCGCAGTTGCTTCCGACAATTCAGGACTTTCTTGAAGTTAGAAATCCGCAGACGCTGGAAAGCTTATTCGAACTAGGTGTGAAATTTCAGAGTAGGCGAATGGCCGAAAGCGCGTGGGCGAACAATTTTAGGCGGTATTCAAGGTTTCACGCTCAGACGAAACCTCTAGATGAGCAGAATTCCTATCGCGAAGAGGGAAAAGTAAAAGCCGGATAAAAAAGGCTGTTCATACCAAAGGCGTGAGTAAATACAAAGCAGCTGGATCAAGGGGCGGAAAAGAAAAAGTTAAACAACTCAAGTCTGGGAACGAAAATCACTCAGAAATCAAACTGAATATGGTAGTCGTACAAAATTTGGCCTTGCCAGAAATCCAGATATTACTAAACGACTTGTCTAAGACCGCCTTACTGGATACTCGGGATCAATGCAGCTTCCTGCCGCAGGATTGTTTTACAAAGCATTTTCATCGTTATAGATTGTTTAAAACAATGGGACAACGGGTGATTGCTGCCCAAGGCAAACAGTGCGTCTGCTTGGGAAAAGTGGGGTTGCATGTTCAAATAAAAAATGAGGTTCAGAAAATGAACTTTCTCGTAGTAAATAATTTATTAACCGCAGTCATATTGGAGGTTGATTTCATACGCGCAGCTAGCGCAAAAATTTATTACAGGTTAATAAAAAAATAAAATACGATAAAAAATTATCCACCTCCAAATACGGCTAAGAAGTTATCATCCATCCTGGGGATATTTTCTTATTATAGAGTATTCATTAAAGATTTTGCAAAGATAGTTGAACCCTTGTTGGTGCTTAAACGAAAAAAGACTAGGTTTACATGGACAGGGGAGGCGAACGCGGCCTTTGAGGAATTGAAACACGCCTTAGTTAACGCCCCTATTCTTAAATTCCCGGAAGGGGATCAAAATGTTTTTAGCAAGACACTTAATTAAACTCAACGAAATTAGACAGCAACTGAGCAGGAAACCGTTGCGCTCCTATTAATGGTGCAAAAATTTCGTGTGCACTTTAAAAATGTTCCGATAACTGTGTATTGAGATCAAGCGGCAGTTGGTCGCCTATACTCTGGCAAAAATCTTTCGCCCCGCCTCATACGTTCGACACTAAAACTGCAAGACTTTAATTTAATAATAAAACACACGCCGAGGAAAAAAATGTACTTGCGGAAGCACTATTGGAGTGCAGATTCCTGTGTTATGGAATCAATTTGCGTTAACTAGACCTATACGCAAACTGAAGCCCCACAGCTGGTTTTCAAAAAAGCAGGTACTAACGAAAGCGTATCTCCAAGCCTCTGACTTAAGGAATAGTGAACAGTTGATTGACGCTAGTGAGGACAACTAAGTGTCTACCATTTTGTTTGAAGCAGAAGTCAGAGCAGAGTGTTAGGGATTGTACCTCGCCGTCAACTACCAAGATTCTCTTTTCCAGCCTTAGGGGTCACCAGACTTTTAAGTGCTCAAACCGTTTTCGTTCTAGAATAAGGCAGAAGAAACAATAGATTTATAACAGCATCTCACAGTGAGTCCCATACTCCAAAAAGGAAATCACAAGGGAGAAAAAGAGGAAATTGCTAAAGCAAAGAGGAGGCGAAAGGGAAAGGAAGATAGATTATTGAGACTCCAAGACGCCCGTGTCAGCAAGATGATTCGCTGAAAGGCTAGGGTACCTCAGGATTGCTCTACTCACAAATTGGGAGACATTGAAGGTATTGAAGAACATATGATTATGATCGGGTAAAAGAACATTATGAGACTGAATATGATGTGGATAGGGAATATTATTGCAGATAAAGAAGTCAACTGCGTTCGCACTGGGGGCCTGCCTCGTATGATTTTACGCCGCTGCCAGTTTACACTTTTAACCAATGCGTTTCTACTACATTTCCGGTTGCCATTCAGATGTACAGAAAAGTGTCTATTCAATCCGGTTTGTTTGGTTTGGTTTACCTGATTATGACAAAGCACTGCAGACGATCTGTCTAGAAGGGTTCCTTATTGGAGGGCTTTCTAAGGGAAACTGGCTAGTATACACGTTACACATGGAGAAAACCACGAAAACATCCATACAGCCAGCCCTTTCGCCAGGATATGAAACCCGGACCGAACTACTAGTATTCAGTGAACTTTACTGCACCGGAATCCAATCCTAAACATGTAAATTATAAACACTTGTTTTAAAGAGTAATGTTATGCTGCGGTTCGTAATTAGAACAATATGGGACCATTGCAAAATGTTGAGTGCAGTAGTTTTAAACAGTTATTTGTGTAAAACTAATATCAGAATTTGTGACCGTAATAGATGATATATCGCATGAATTAAGTAGATGTATTCGTAATCATGCATGTCTCATACAAAAAATACTTAAAATTCTTTATAGAACATGCTATTTCGATGAATCAAATCACATAATATAAAGTCATAAATATTGTTGCTATTTGTTACGTATTAAACATTTTTGATCAAATGTTTTCTTCCATATGAGTAATTAATTACTTAATTCAGTGCTGGCAGCAGGCCTTTTTGTAGTCTGGTGCAAGCTTTACAACTTCAAAATTTTGCCGTCCGTGCTTCCTTAAATAATTCCGCAAAATCTAAGTTCTGCTGCCTAGTTCTAATCCACCAGTTACACTGGCTTATAACTGTCTTGAACACAGTTAATTTGGTCTATTTTAAATATATGCTTTACAGTTAGGGAAATATTATAAAAGGTTAGTCTAATTTTAATGCTCAATGTCTTTATGTAAAATTTTATGCCAATTCAACATTGTTTATTTTACATAGTATTTTCTGTTTTAGTTTATTATGGCAAAACCCACTAGGGCTATTTGCCTAAGGTAAGGGATGCCTTCGTAAAGGACTTTCTAAGGGAAACTGGTTGGTATAAACGTGTTACATGTGGAACCTTTCGCAATAAGTTCCACTCTTCTTAAGTCGGCAATCTCGAATGTTTTACAGAAATGAATTAGTATTGAAAATGTCCTGAAAGTGGAAAGGAATTTCAAATGAATTTCAGGGGAATTCCTTGAGATTCTTTGGTCGTTCTTTTTTTCTTGATATTATTTGACTAAACCAAGATTGATGTTAATTTTTACTAAGTGGGTGTAAATACCTTTGTTTTGTAGTAGATAAACATCTCTATCGGCTCACAAACAACTGGATAGAAAATAACCTCTAAACATTAGTCTTATATTGATGTTTTTATGCTCGGACAATTTACCTGCAAAGGATTCCTCCAGTTCCTTTGTATGGGGTACATATGAGCCAGTTTCTCTTCAAACGTCCTCAAAAACAAACCCCTTCCAACACAGATAGCCTTCGAGTTATCTTTTTGATAAGTGCCCTGCACTAATCTTTATTAAGTTCTTTAGTTCATGTTAAATGCAAAACAATTCGAATATCCCTTTTTTCTAAATTGGGAAATAGCCGCTAAAGAATAGAGATAGAGGAATATCGAAGAAATAAAAAGTTTTGAAAGCATTGATTTGAAAATGTTCCTCAAGAAATGAGAAACTAAAGCTAGAGACCAAAATAAAGATCACTTATCTTCAAATGCTTACGCCAAAGTTAGGTGATTTTTTCTCTCTCTTCGTTTGTCTTGAGAATAAAATATGAAATGTTCTCAAAAGTCTGCGGTTGTAAACGTCACTTTTATTTATATTGCAGTTACTGAAAATAAAAGTCTTTGCTGTCGCCGTAATTCTTGTTTGCGCTGCTTGTGAGATAAATGAAAGGCAAACAGAAATAATAAACGGATGACAAGAACAATGAAATTGAAAAGACTAGACTATGAAAAATTCTTTAACCACATGGTTAGCTCAGGAAAAAGAGCGAACCTTATAACATAGCGATATTTATTCCAAAACAGTCACCCATTATTTTAGAACATTCAGTATTAAAAAATTTCTCTTCGTTCTTAAAATATGCATAATAGCATGAAAAAAACTATTCGAGACCTATATTGCAGATGTGCGGGGAAAATGTAAATATTAACAATCATTGACTTAGAATGTTCTCCCAAATCTATCTCAAGGTGGAAAATTTGTGAAGAACTTCTATTAAAAATTTCTTAAGTATCAAAGGAAACAAAGGACACGAAGCGAATACTTATGTTTTTGGACTCCCAGTAATAATTTATAGTTTTAAGTAGTTCCACTGAACACTTAAGTTATGTTATAGGAACTACATATTAGTTATGTACTTAGTGCTATAACAAGTAGATAGATAACACATCGAACTTGACAAGGAAGAAAGAGATGGGGATAGAAGAATACAGAAAGAAAGAAGTGATCTGAACGATTTTATTTTACAATTCTGTTTGTTGCCTGAATTTTAGATCTATGAGTTAGAATGGTTTCTTGGAGGGAGCACAAAGAGACGTTCATGCATTTTAATAGACAAATATCTAAGCAGTCAAGAATATGTTTTATTCATAGATCAGAACAGGTACAATATATTTTGTCTTTTTATGCGATTGTGACCGAATGTTGTGAAGCAAAATTCTCTTGAAACAAGCAAGGGTATTGAAGCCCTATGATTAAATACTTTTCTCTGCTAAATACAAATCAAAGTGTTCCTTTGAATAATACACTAAAGAATTTTCCAATTACTCTGTAGCTTTGAGAACGAAAGTGATCAAATCTGTAAAAAAGGTCTCGTTAAAAAAAGGAATTCTAGAGTGACGAAGAAGCCGATTCGATTTTTGTTGATTGGTGAAAGGCTACCGAAGCATTTGCATTTATGACATTTGAGAAAGTATTAACTTTTCCAGTAAAGAAAAGGTAATGAAATTCCACATTCTGCGAAACGAAGCTTTTAAAAATGTTGAGCGTATGAATTGGTGGGCATTCAAAAGTTATTTGAAAAGATGCCGCACATGAAAAGAAAACAAATTCCAAATCATAAAGCTACTATGAATATGCTATTGCGCATAAAATTAGGCAAAGATACAAACTTTTGTTTGCAGTACATTTTAACCGAGACTCTATCGATTTCGAGGGCAACAGGTGTTGATCCCTCGTCATTAGAAGAAAAGAATCAGGAAACTTTCTGCAAACAAAGAAGCTCAATAATTAAGATCAACTCACGTTAAATCACGTTATGAGCAATTAATTACTTATAACGTGAATTTTAATTTGTAATCGGTGGTTTCGAATCTTAACCTAAAGGAAAGGAAGGCCTTAAGCGAAATTCATTCTAATCCTGACACAATTGTTAAGGGTGGACATATCGTCGTTATGAACAAACACATGTACATTGCGCAATAATTTTTAAAAAAAGACAGTTTTATATATCCCGTTCTACTGAGCCAATTAACAATTCAACTTGCCTTTTTCATGTCTGGAGAACACAACTTAGGATATGTATTGGATTTATATATAGCATTGTTCTAATGTAGGTATTTTGACACAAAATCGGACTTTTTCTGAAATGACTTGCGAATCTTTTTCCATATTTCGATAGTACAACTCAAATTATGCCAAACTGCTGAGTTTTGTATAAATCGCACGAGTAGTTTTTGAAAATTAGCTCTCAAAATTGTAGCTCCTCAATGTTAATTGAATTTGGTGTATATTTATTAATATTTCTTTTTTATTAAATTTATTTGATTCTTCCTTTTATATCTCGAAATTTAGGTTCATTCCAAATAAAATTCGCCCATTTCTCCTGATCGATTTTTAAAATTTGTATTTTTAAATAATTTTTATAAATTATTCTTAAAACATTTTAAGTTATAGCCTATAACATTTTTGCCATCATAAAGCTACTATGTAGATGTATTCCTAAGCATATCTACAAACAATTAGAGTTTTTTATTGAAAATTTCCTAAGATATACGTGAATTTATATTTTGGCGCGTTTTGAAATTTGGCGTATTTATTATAAGCGATAATAACGAAAATGTTGTTTCGCATTTTCCGCTCCTGGACAACGCAAAAACGGAAATGGAAAATAGGTTGCTATAAATTAAGAAGTTCGCCAAGTGAATTTGTCTTGGCGCAAACTGAAAAAAAAAATCCACCAAGATAAATTTTTAAATTTCTCCATAAATTCCTCACCAAAAATTACAAAATTTAATATCTAGGCATAATTTGAGTCGTAGAATCGAAATATGGAAAACACCAGGTACCTTATTTCGGAAAAGGTAGGATTTTGTGACAAGATATCTATGTTAGTGCAATTCTACATGTAAATGTAATGTATATCATTAAGTCACACTGTCCAGACATGAAGAATGCAATTTGAATTTCGTCAAGCGGCGTAGTAGAAGGAGAGATATAGAATTGTCCCCCTCCCCCACTTTTTTGCGCTGTGTGCATTGATGGAGTCATTAAACGGAACGAAAGTCCATATTGCTCGATCTCTAAGGATCCTCACCTTATGACCTCATGAAATATAAAACATGTTTATTAAATCTTCTCATATACTCTCAACTCAGTTTAAAAATCCCTTATTCCACTTGTCGCTAATTGTGCTAGGTTTTATGCTCTCCTTAAAGTACACAAAACTGGAATTCATTTAGACGTATAGTTTCTAACTTAAGGACTGCATCATATCCTTTGGCCAAATGTTTATTTTCTATATTTTATCCTTTACTTTCTAAGAACATTTATACTGTACAAAATTCTGAAGCCATTGATAAACTTAAAAGTATTTTTTCCCTTTACTCTATTATGGTACCTTTGGATATTAAATCACTATTTACAAATATTGGTCTAAAGAGACCTCAAATGCCTTGAAACTAGGTTCCACTTCACAAATACTAAAATTTAAGAGTTAATTTCTTTTACTAAAATCTCTTTGATCGAAATCCACTTTCTTTTCCAAAATAAATGTTATCGCGAATTTGAGTTTTGTTTAAATATACGCTAAACAGAAGGTTGTTACTTTGCCTAATTTTATAATTTTACTTTGAAATGTTTCTCTAGCCTCTTGATACCATTACGCATATTATGTAGTTTATCTTTTAGAATACTTCCATTCATTAACAAGCAATGAGACTAAAATTACGGAAAAAAAACTTTGTTTAATAGTTGTCGTTCTTGAACATAAATATAATTTGTAAAATTGATTTCCCTGCATCGTTGGCTCTACAACCCTGTACATCTGATAAGCCAGTTTTCCAATAGCCAAAGGGTACCAAATTGTCAAACATTAATTTTTATTAGATCTCATCCTCATTGGCAGTTATGGCTCTTGTATGCAACTTTCGCTTATGTAAGAAAGACAAGGAAAAGGCCAAAGTCCATACTTCTGATATTTTAAATACCAAATACTTACCACAGTTATAGAACATTCCTGATATTATGGCTCATTATTATTAATCAAATCTGTATCTTCACTTCTAGAGAAAATACCAAACAGATTATTCACATTTACAAAAATCCTCGAAGAAGTTCTATATTTTATTACTAAATTCATAAGTTTTCGGAAACATATTTATAACATATTTATATAAACTATTTTTTAATAATATTGTTACAAATTGCCCAACTTTGGTAGCCAGAAAGTGGCAAGGAAAAGCAGGGTTGCCAGATTTGGCATGAAATCGCCCATTTAGCGACAAAATAGGCGATATGCCATTGACGGAATGAGAACATTCTAGAAGAAATTCTTACCGGTTTTCCCGAGAATGTTCTCAAACAGACAGTTCAAAAGCTATATATACCCTGCCTGTCAGTGGAGTAGAAGAGTACCTTGAGGATGTTGAGTTCAGTAGTAGTGTCTTGAGTTTAAAGATTAGCTCGAAAGAGATCGACCGAGTCAGGAGCTGTATTTTAGTACTTTGCCGAATAAAGTCATCGTTCAGGTTAGTTATTCACGTTAACCAATTTTTTCCCCATTTTAATACATGCACGTTGTTCGTTCAGGCTAAGATACTTTATAACGGCAAAATAAATAATACTTCCCTTGAACAGTGAAGCTTTAGGTAACTATTTAGAAAAAGCTGCTAAATTTTACACTGAGGGTGAAGGAATTTATTATTAAAAGTTCCATATATGTTTAATAAATGTTTCATAAAGTTTATATGTTTAATAAAGTTTCAGGGAAATTTATTATCATCTTTATTCCAATATTCAGTTCTCTTTTTCTTTTGCCAATTTTACCACTTGAAACTCGAGAAGATATGATAACGCCAAGCATATAAAATTTGACAGGCAACATTAAGCGAAAATCCAGCAAATTAAAAAGGTTATATTCATAAATATGAATTAAACCTCTTATGTATTTTAATGTGATACATATACTCTTTTCGTTAACCTTGCATCGGCATTTTAGATCGTTATCCATCACGTGGATTAAACCAACAAAATGTTATTTTAGCTACATAGTTTGTATGTAAAGATCTTTATTGTGAAAAAAATTCATAAAATTGTGTGAAAAGACTAAGAAAGGATTGACTTTACAATAATTTTATTTAGTAGTTAACCTCTAATATTTTGAAAAGATATAGAACTGTGTTTCCTGATTTCAGGGAAGAACTTGAAATATTTCCAGTAAATTAAAAGTTTTTAATCATAAGTTAAATGGTAATAGAAGAAACGATTGGCGGTAAAAAGATGGGTGAAAATTACAGCATTTCGTTGCTTAAAATATATAATATAAATAGAATATAAAATACAGAACATTGAGTGAAACTAAGCTAAATTTAAGACAACATACACAATTATTTAATTGACAGAAAACAAACAGATTTGTATGTTTAGGAACATAATCTGATTAATGGCTAAAGAGCAGGAAAAACTGTACATTTTCGAGCAATGAAAGAATTGAACTTTATTCGAAAATTCAAAGCTGTTTGACTTCTGGAAATAAATTCTATGCTAATTTGCTTTCAAACATTAAGATTCAATCTCTGGAGCATTTTAGAGCCGCCTTTTAAATATGAAATTTCATTTTTGTAACATTCTTGTATAATTTATAATACACATTAAGTTAAAAATGCGACGTTTTGGCAATTTTTAGAATTTTGATCAATTAAAGTAGATCTGATCGCAGGAAGATAGAACAGACCAGTTTGATATTTCGAATTTTTTACCAGTTTCTCTACAAAACAGAAATGCATATATTCAGAAGATACTGCATGGATATTTTCTGCCGAAAATGTATTTCAAGAATTCCTGAAGAGCACTATACGTAATATACGTCAGAAATGGATTTCAAAGAAGAAGCAGAAGTATCTTTTCTATCACAGCACTCTTGCACATTAACGTTTGATATATAAATCAGAGGAAAAATAAAATCTCAATCATTTTCCATGCGCTTGGAAATAGCTGAAATCTAAAAATAAGTAACGTCATTCAGTCTTTTCTTCTTGAAGCCAAGTATGTCCAAAAGCCAAACCCCTGAATATAAAGAATTCGACATTTTTCACTTTGCTAGAATTCCGACACGGGGTTGCAGCAAAGTTGCGGAAATGATTTATAGTGAATGCCTTGGATGGCATCTTTAAACCATGCAAATCTTTATCCCTTTAAACACTTTTGCTATCGCCCCAGTTCAGAAAGACATTTTGAAGAAAGGAATCTTTATTTACAATGCTATAGGCTTACTCCTTAATCCTCAGAATGCGCCTCATTTTTCGTAGATATACTTACCAAGCTTTTGTTCTTTGAAAGCTTTTAAAATAATAGTTCTCTTAACGAAAATGTTGCTTTTTAAACACGTGCTTCATGATTTAATTGAATCTAAGTAAAGGAAGTGTTTGCTTCTTAAATTAATTTTTTAACATTGTCTTCAATGTTAAGACTATTAAACTTCTGAAACCCAAATAAGAAAATGAGCTAAATAATTAATCATAAAAATATGCTTCTTATTTAGAATAATCAGAAGACAAAAATTATATTAATATTAATAAAACAAAATAAAAATGTTCGCTAGGTTAAATGGCTCAAAAATGCAGATAAACTGTTAACAGTAATTTAATTATAATATGAGTTCTTTCCTTTTTAGGGTAGTTTTAACTTCTGTCGGACTAACTGTAATTTTGGTTTAACCGTATACTTCGTTCTGGTATTAGCTCGGTAAAACAGGAGATGATTTGACTACTATTACTACTACAAAAAAGACAGAAAAGGCGCGATACAAGAAGTTTTTTTTTTTCATTTTATTATAGTTAACTCTATGTCATTTTATTCTCATTAACTTTCATTTTATTCTAGTTAACTTGTACGGTTTATACTAATTTTATAACAGTTATTTGAAGTTTATGCACCTTTCCTATCCCTTCTAGTTTCAGCTTACAATTTCTAACCAGAATATATTTTTAGAAACGCGGTTAAAGCGAATGAGTAAGAGTAGTACTTAAGTCGATGTTTCACTCACTTCGACAAAGAGCCCGAGTTCCTAATTAGCGCGTTTGCCTTTGGCTACGTTTCTCTATAAGCTATTGCTACGTTCTGCCGTACTTTAAGTCCTTGTTTGACTTCGCCGACTTAATTAGGATTTAGGGGCCAACTCTTTAGAATCTTGATAGCTTCGGCTATGTCTTTCAGTTAGCTTTAGTTAAGCTTGGTTAAGTTTAATTTCATATTAATTTCATATTCAAAAGCCCAAGTGGAGGCTTTGCTGTACAATCCGAGTGAGGAGCGGATTGTGTCATATTCATTTTGAGAAATAAAGGGTAGTTAACCCTTCTTGAAACTTACGTCTCTGTTCACATATTCTAGCGATTATTCGCTTATCATTTTTGGGGGTTTCAAGGAAACTGTGAAATAAGAAGGTGAAACCCCACATTTGGCGTCCGAATTTGTTCTTAACGAACCATGACACTGGATAGTGAAGATTTCACATTGACCCCTCCGAACTTTCAATTCCCTCAACTTTAAGCAAATCCAATGGAGGGATTTGGATTTATCGCGGAAAAGATGAGAGCGGCAATGAAGCCAGCAGCAACGTTCGATGGCAAAGGTTCCGTGATGGCTTTCCTGGAGCAGCTGGACCTATATTTCACGTTATATACTGTGAAACAGCTGCAGAAAATTATCATCGCTACATCAAACGTAAAAGGCCAAACTCTCAGCTGGTACAAAAATATTGGTAAGAGATTGTTGGGGGATCCAGGATCAGAAACGTACACTTGGGAAATTTTTTAAACATCGCTATTGAAAGCATTTCCAGTTGTGAAAGACCGTGCGAAGTTGGAGTTCGAATTGTTTAGCAAATATCAAACCAATTTCTACGAATTAACGGACTTCATCTTAAGGAAGATTCACATTGTCAAATTATTGTATGGAAAAAGGTCTGATAAGGAAATTATCAAAATCATATTGCCGCGGTTACTTCCAATCCAGGACTTTCTTGATGTCAGGACTCGGCAAATTCTGGAAGGTTCATTTAAATTAGCAGTAAAATTTCAGAGCAGGCGAATAGCCGAAAACGCGTGTGCAAGCAACTTTAGGCAGTATTCAAGGTTTCACTCTCAGATGAAACCTCAAGGTTAACAGAATCCGGGGCTAGGTCTAGATGAGGGCTAGGTCACCGTCTGGGAAGGAAAATCCCTCAGCAATCAAACTGAATAGAGTAGTCGTACAAAATTTGGCTTTGGCAGAAATTAAATGACGTCCCTACTACCGCCCTACTGGATACCGGGGCTGAATGCAGCTTCCTGTCGCAGGACTTCTTTAAAAAGCATTTTAGTCGTTATAGATTATTTAAAACAACGGGACAACGGCTGATTGCCGCTTAAGGCAAACAGTGTGTCTGCATGAGAAAAATGGGGCTGCATGTTCAAATAAAGAACGAGGTGCATCAATATTTCTGAGTCCTTGGTTAGAATTCTTGGACAGTTCTTGGATTTTGTTTTATTATATTTTTTCATTCTTGCCAAATATTTTGTAATTTGTTGTCATGTTTCTAAGCAATAAGAGGGATAAAAATTGGAATTTTTATATTGAACTAAACTTCAAAAAAGACAGAAAAGACTTTAATTTTTTGACGCTGTAATAAGAATTTAATAAATTTTGCACAAACAAATTCCTGTATTAAGATTTTGAGTAACTCCTCGATCCATAGGTTGGGATATATTATGCAGTTCCCAGTGCATTATTAAAGCCACATATTTTAAGTTTTATTTTATTATCAGTACATTTATCAATTTGGGAAATATTTTAATTAAATAAAAATAAAAAAGCTAAGAATTATTAACCTGCAGGTTTTAACAAAATATTACTTGACAATCGATATCTTCTGGTAGGAATATCGATAGAAAGGACGCTTATAGAACAACTCATCTTCATTGAATTCTAACTGTGAAATCCTCAGTTACATTTAATCACGTAGATTTCTAGCGCACAGTGCATTATTCTTTGTTTTTTTACCTACGTGGTTTTATAAAGCACCGAAAGAACACTGCATCCAAGTTCTTATAAATAAATTGTTTTAAGCCTGATCGGATCATTTATAATTAAAGAAGAAGCTAAACGCGTTCAGTTAAACATATCACCCATCTGTGAAATTTTAAATTTGACTTCAATTAGTGATCTCATTTAAGGTTGACATTTGCATTCTGTAGTTAAACTGTAGTAGTAGATTTAAAGAGATGGTTTTATAAATAAGAGATTTTTTATAAATAATGGTTAAATATGCTTATGCTAAATGAAACATTAAATTATGCTATTGTTTTATACCTTTGAGAATAGCAAATTACTTAACCCAGTGAAGCTTTCTTTAGAGTTATGTTTGAAAGTTTTTATGAAACATTCCATTTGTTGTTTTACTACAGATTTAAATTCAGATAACTTATTATAGCTTTATTAGTGCAACGTAACTTTAAAAATGATTAGAAGATGAAAATGGATAAATAAAATTCCTTAAAGAACTGCTTCAGTTATCACATTCATAAAAAGCATGAGACACGCAATGAATCAATGATTCTTGTTCCTGCTGCCCTCTCTTGAAAACTGTAAATGAACTCCTGAAATCTCAGAAAACATTTCTTTACAGCATAATAAGAGAAATCGGCATCTTTGAAATCAGTAACGTATACTCAAACCAGTGATAAAAAATAAAATCTTTATAAAAAGTCTCAAAGAGCTAATCAAGCTTCTGGACTTTTTCTTCCTATTTCCTCAGGCATCGGCAAGCAAAGAGTAAAACGTAACATAGTAAAGATTCAGAGGCAGCAAAGAATTAATTCCTTTGTGTTTTTACCAGTCTTATGAAAGTTTTTAAGAGTATCTTAGTTGTATTTCTTTCAAGCGAAAAAACTAACTATTAAAACTAAGAAAACATTTTGTGAGTTTTTCGAATGACCAGACTAAGAAAAAATACTGATAATATTTTACAATCCAGTCCATTGGCAAAGAGTTTATTTTCGACTTCGAAGTCCCACAATATTCCATGGAGTATTTCACTATACTCGTACAAGAACATTAGACAAACATCAGACATTCATCAAAAATCATTTAAGGGGTACATAAAGACTGTTTATTGCAAAATGAATTTTAAATTTCTGATTTTTCACCTATCACATTCTAAGTGTAACAGACCTTTTTTTAGAAATTTTATTCTAAAATCAAAATTTTCTGTGGGCAATTGAAAAAATATTAGAGACTGTAAAACATTATTTATCCAATGTTTTAAAAATGAAAATGCTCTGCTGTAATTTTGTATTGATCATAATAAATATATCTAACATTTTTGAGTGCATGGATTTTTTAATACGGTTTTTCCTTAAGAAAAATAAAGACATCTGTTTCAGTTTACAATTGAATATATAAATGTATAGTGTAAACCGATACTTTTATACAATATGTTGTTTAAGAAAGTATGCATATAAGACATAATACAGAACTAGTTATTTATATTAATTTCTTTAAGAAATTGAACACGCAGAACATACAAGTCATAACAAAACAAATGTAAAAAGGTACCATGGCATAAAAGCTGGACATCACCATTACATGCGTCATATCACAGGAGTCACAAATATTTCTTTTGAAGTAATATAATTGTTCAAATCACGCAAGAAAAGAAAGAGACAAAGAAATGAAAACATATCCAGAATATTGGTTTATATGAAAACTGCACTGAAACAAGCTTACCATTTATTCCAGGCAAAATGCGTTAATGAAACAATGTCACGTTAATTGTCAAATCATCTAAATTCCTGGAAAATAGCTGACACGTATTTTGTAACAGTATTTTACGAATAATTATAATGTTACAAGAAATGCCGCTACTAAGGCGTAGAACGTTCCACTTGTTTCCATTAAAATGTTTTCAATTTGCCGATTACCTTAAATTACCTTAATTTTTATATCTAAATCATGCATAATTTTATTTATATTTAATGAAATAAGAGAACTTCATTGCAAAATTTAGAGATGAAGCATTTATTCAAATACCAGGTATTCAAAAACCACTGTCTGCTGATATTTAGATAAGTTTTGATAAGAATTTATTTAATGAAACTGAATTTATGAAATGTATTCAGATAAGCTGTGGAAGTTTAATTGTTATTGACTACTGCTTGAAAATAATAGTTGGCAGAAAATTAATATGCATTTTTAAAGAAAATTCTAATTGATAGTATTTAGTTGCTTCCCCACCTGCTTCATAACTATACAAATCAAGACAGAACAATAAAATTAAAGAAAGTATGCGGGAATTATTCATATGTTTAGTACATGACCTTCTTCTTATATAAAGGAAAAGATCTGCCATTATTGATCTGCAGATTAGTTTCAAAGGAATACAGCAGATTTTACCAATACAAAAAGACTGGTAAGCGTTAAAATTAGTCATTAAGTAACTAAAGGCAACTAAAAAGAAAATGATAAATGTCGAATTCGGGATAGCGTATTACAAATTTTCTGATAAATTTTCGGAGCATTTTGAAATTTTAAATTCGCCAGTACAGCATTATATTTTCAAAAACAGTTTCATACTCATGATTACAACGATCAATTTACACCAATTTTGCAGCTATTTTTTTATAAATTGTATTACTAAATGAACGGAATCTTTTATAAATTATGACATATTGTTCGCATTATATCAGTCTAATTTACAATATTCTAATTGAAGCAATTAATCCCACTGCTTTTTCAAAATCGGTTATTCAGTGTTTCGGTATAGGTTGAAATTATGCATACTTTACATAAGTCACTGATAGATTTTTAATCATTGACATTTGTTGACATAAAAACAAATTATTTTTGCAGTCGGTGCACATTCGGCATGAGAACTACAGTTTTGTACAACTTTGAATATGGTACTTGCATTCAATTCGTTATACGAGAGACTTATAGTCTCATTTACCGAATCTAAATATCGAACCTCATATTCTAAGCTTAAATACCATGTAAGACCTGTAAATATTTGATAATAGTGAATATTGATAATAGTAAAATATTTGATTGCATTTCTTTTATAAAGAATAAAGAAGAAAACATATTCAAGTAGGGTTATTATTGCTTGATCACTTAGAGATGATTAACGTTAACAGCAGAAGCTACCAAAATAGGCCAAATAACGCCAATTTTTTGTTGCAAACCTTACTTAACTTCGAGTCAGCTTTACAGATTATTCCAAGCACATGTTCTCCATCAGTGGTTGAATAAGAGCGTTGACTACTGCTAGACTGGGTTGGAGCCTAGGCGAACTGACTAACTGCATGGTTGGCTTTCCTAGTTTACTATGTGTGACTGAAATATAAACCGGATACCCTTAGAAAGTCCTCCACAGAGGCATCACTTCTGTCAGGCAGATAGCCATCTTCATATGCCATATTCAAATGACTAAACTAAATCAAAAGAAGAATCGAAAGTTATGGAAGTATCATAAACATCGATACCATTAAACGTCTATGTGAGACCCCTAGAAACAAGGGAAAGGCAAGAAACGAAAGTAATGAAATAATTATGTGTCTTCAAACCGAGAAAGGGCGGTATAATATACTCCGAATTAAGAAGATACTCCCATAAAAGCGGTTTTGTGTAGTTTCACCTCAGAACTTTCGGAGCACGAAACTTTGATGAATTAAGCGACTTTGAGGTTCCGATATGGAATGCCAAATAATTTACGAGCAGGCCAAAAAAAAGAACTGAAAGACATTCAATCTACTCGTTGGAATTTAAGTATACGAGTGAAGGAAACGATGTATCCAAAGAAAAAGTTTTACTT
This sequence comes from Stegodyphus mimosarum, assembly GCA_000611955.2. Lineage (NCBI taxonomy): Eukaryota > Metazoa > Arthropoda > Arachnida > Araneae > Eresidae > Stegodyphus > Stegodyphus mimosarum. Next base: position 52,968 of record KK116414.1, read on the forward strand.
CATGTCAGGATACGTGTTTTAAAGTTAAAAGTTCCAGTGCAATATTTCGAACGCAGCCTTTTGAGCATGGTCAACTAGGTGTTTTTAACAATTCTAGATTACTGCAATAGATGAGGTATTACTTTAAAAAATTTTCCAAACTACTCGAGATCAGTAAGTTAGCTAAATGTTTCATAGAAAAGTTTAAACTCTGCTTTAGAACCACAGAAATGATTGAGAAAGTGGACTGTGAAAGAAGTAACCTTTTGAACATATTACACTAAGTTGTAGCAGTTCACCTTCAGTAAAGATCCTAAATGATTTAATGAATAAAATTTATCTACAAAATATTAATATCTTATGGGATTAATTTCTACGTTTTCAATTGTTATAGCTTTCCGTTAAACAAGAGGTCGACTGAAGTTTTCTAATCACTGTCTCACAACAGGAAAGCGGGGTTTGGACTTTTGATTCTGCGAAGTGATTTTGTTTGTATTTTACATTATACTGAACCTAGCTTTTGAGTTTTGATCGATGTATTCTGTGGTACTCTCTCTTACTGAGGTCTTTCCAAGCGAGATTTTATCTTAACATTACGCCGAAATTGCTTTATTTTGTTTTTATTACCAAAATTGCTATGACTGGGGATGTAACAAAAATTACGATCTCGGTTAAGGCTAAATTAGTGTATCTCATCATCTTATCAACGCATCTCACTAGCCTACCAACGTCTCAGATAACTTTAAGCAGATGTTAAATGCTGCCAGCTAGTGATACCTCTTAATAATGAAAATTTTAAAAGTTGTTCAATGATTGATTTCTGGACAAAAGAAGGCATAACACCAAAACATATTTATGAGCATCTGGTTTTAGTTTTGGGCAATACTGCACATTCTTTTATAATCATCAAAAGCAGGGGTGTGAGTGTTCTAGAAACCGCTACGCATGATCAACGCCGTCAAAAATTTTCGTTTAAGGCTTGGAGATGACTCTGGTTTCACTGCGGTGATCCTAAAACGAAATACGGTGTGAGAATACAGTAAATATCCCAATCTCATAATTGTATAATCCACAGATTTGCTGGGAAGATTTCTGACACCATTTTTTTAGGATGAAGAGGGACCAGTATTAGAAATTAGGTATCACAGTACAGTTCCTTGTTATGCTAATTTTTGAATAAACTTTTAAAAGCCATATAAATTTAAAAGTTGGCAAAAGCAGAAGAAAAACTGCTTTTGCACAACGCCTAACCAGCCTACAAGAGAAGATTGCAGTTTAGTAACGTGAATTTCAGTTTTCCACTTTCATGTACCGTATTTAGTAGATTTGGCTCCGGGTAATTTTCTTTTGCTTTAAAACCTGAAGCAGTAATTACGGTGGTCAGGCTACGGAGATCTGAAGGGATGCCATTCAGGAATGGCTTGAAGGTTGTGACAAAATGTTTCTTCTTCTGAAGTCTGATGCTTAGCAGATCCTTATGCTAAAACCATTAAAGTCAAGAGAAATTATTTAGAACAATTGAAAACGCGCTATGCTTAAATCATGTTTAATTCTACTACCACACGTAAACGTTGCAACATGTATTATTATTTTGATGATTTCTTAATTGTATCTCATGTGTATTATACATTTAATCCATAAACATTGTAGTGATTATTACAAGGCGCATATATCATCTGCATTCCGTAAAGATGATTTTCAGAACTTAGTTCTATTCCAGCAACAATTTTCCTGTCTTATCCTTCTTCCGTGATTTGAAGGTTTATTTATTAAACCTTGTGACGAATATTTGCGGTTTGGGTTCATTGCCGGCAGCAGTCAAAATAGTTTGCCTCTATGTGTTATTTGCAATGAGCAACTTTCAAATGAAAGTATGAAACTGTCAAAGTTGAAACGGTATTAAATTTAAGCTAACTTTGGAAAAATATGTCAAGTTTGTGAACTACATAAAATCTTGTCCATCACATAACAGACTTTTAATCGAATTATGCAAGGGAACGGGGAGTGATCATAAACAGCTCCTTTTGTATTGTAATTCACGATGGCTTTTAAAAGGAAACGTTTTAAAACGTCTGTTTGAGCTAAAAGACGAAGCGTTGTTATTTCTGAATGAACAACCACCATCTAAAAAAGATGCTATTTTTTTATTTAAGGATATGTGCCACGATTTTGAGTGGTTAATAAAAGTAGCTTATTTGTGCGACATATTTGCTACATTCAATGAATTGAATTTAAATTTGAAAGGCTCTGGTTTAAATATTTTCAAAGTATCGGAAAAAATCGCTGCGATCATTAAAAGAATGACTGTGTGGAAGCAACGACAACAAATTTTAAATCGTTTGAAACATTACACAAATTTATCGAAACCCATGCAAACTATAAGTATTTGAAACTGTACCATTAATTAATTTTTGGTTACGCTGTCAAGAGGAGTACCCAAGCGTAAGCGAAAAAGTGATACAATTTTTAATGCCTTTTTCTCACCACTTTTACGTGTGAAGCTGCGTTCTCAGCCTTAGTGTACTTAAAAATTAAGTATCGAAGCAGACTGGATGTCGAACCTAATTTGAGAATAAAAATAACATCATTAAATCCTGACTTGAAATTGTTATGTGATGACAAACAACATCATCCTTCGTACTAAATACAAAATTTGTGGCAAAAAAGTTTACTTCGTTTACTAAAGTTTTAAATGAATATAATTGTTATATTTCAATTGCTTATATTTTTCTTATATTATTATTTCGCAGTTTTTGTGTATGAAATCAACAAACAAATAACTTGATTTTTATTAAAAAAATAAAATTCGTTTTGTGAATAAATGCTTCTTTTTCATAAGGTGGATCGCGAAAAATATGAAAAACCCGTACCGGGCCAGGGTCGAAAAGTTTGGGAAACGCTGGTTTATTATATTATATCGTATTTACAAAAAGAGCCTTTTCTTACATAAACTGTTGTAAAAATATAAATAACTACTGAGTGAAAACAAATATGTTTCTAACTACAAGTAATCAAAGAAAAGCAAATGCATGAAACTTATACCTGAATCAAAATCAAGGCTCTGCATATATACAGCCACTCAAAACTACAACGAAAAATTAATGAATTTTAATATGTGCGACAGTAATTGACAGCTAGACGTCATAGCGGAATTCACTTTCAGTCCTTGATTTAGCAAAACCATTTGCAAGAAACGATTGCAATCGCTTGGAGCTGCTAACAATGCCTCATATAAAGGAGGCTTGCGGATTAAGTACATGGAAAGCATCATGGAACAGATCCATTTCTTCCAGTCTCCTGATCTGGAAGTTGACAAGTCAGTCTGTCTCAAACATCATTTGCAAAACAAGCAATCCTTCATCTTTTTGAAAAATCTGAAATTCAGCTTCTATAATTTCCATTTGATCATTTTGAGGGAATACAACACTCCGCAATATGTACACTGCGAAAAAAGAAGAAAAAAAAGCACAGTTCTATATCTCCCGTTCTACTGGGTCGATTGAAGAAACTCAAAAATTGCTTTTTCCATGTCTCGAAAGCGCGACGATATATATTAGATTTATATCTAGCATTGTTCTAATATAGGTATTTTGATACAAAATCGGAGCTTTTCTGAAATAAAATACGAATTTTTTCCATACTTCGACTCTATGACTCAAATTATGCCTGTAAATTCGTCATTTTTGATAAGAAATTTAAACGTTTGTCTTGGCTCATTTTTTTCAGTTTGCGCCAAGAATAATTCACTTGGCGAACTTCTTAATTTATAGCAACCTATTCTCTTTTCCTTTTTTATTGTCCACGAGAAGAAAAAAGACATCGCTCATACTTTTAAATGATTTAAACCACGCAATGCGTAAACCACATTTGGCGTTAATATCGTTATAATAAATAGTCCAAACTTCAAAACGCACCAAAATGTAAATTCACGTGTATTTTAGGAAATTTTCAATAAAAAATTCTAATTGTTTGTAGGTATGCTTAGGAATACATCTACTTTAAGATGATGGCAAAAATGTTATAGGCTATAATTCAAAATGTTTTTCGAGAAATTTATAAAAATTATTTAAAAATACAAATTTTTAAAATCGATCATGAGAAATGGGCGAATTTTATTTGGAATGAACCTAAATTTCGAAATATGAAAGGAAGAATCAAATAAATTTAATAAAAAAAGAGATATTAATAAATATATATCATATTTAAGTAATTCTGAGGCGCTAAAATTTTGAGAGCTAATTTTTTAAAAACTACTCGTGCGATTTTTACAAAATTGGGACTTTGGCATAATTTGAGTCTCAGAATAGAAATATGGAAAAAATCGTTACGTTATCTTGTGTCAAAATACCTATATTAGAAGAATATTATATGTAAATCTATTAAATACCTTAAGTCACGTTTTGGAGACATGAAAAGCGCAGGTTGAATTTCGTCAATCAGCTCAGTAGAACGGAAGATGCAGAACTGTACCATTTTTGTTTTTGCTTATTAATTTGAACTACAAATAACTCTACTTTGAAGTTTATATTAGTCTTAACAAAACGAAAATAACTACGAATCCTATTCATTAGGCGCTCCAGACATTGACGTAAGAATAATCTCCAATATGTTCATGTATTCATAACCAAGTTTGGCAGATGTGACAATTTACACAAACGTACATTTACATAAACCGTGAGCTCACCCGAAGCGAAGATATTTTTAAGACCTTTCTGGTACATTATCAAGTCTGAATAGCTTGTTAAGCGCTGAATTTTACAGGGATTTAATCGCAATAATTTATCATTTGCACTGCCTCATGTAGGTAGTAGACATGTATGGACATCATCTTTTTGAATTTCTGAATTAAATAGGAACACTTTTGAATTTCATGTTATATATACTTCCCAAACATCTCCTAAAATCCTACATTCACTCTCAGAAATTCTGTGTATCAATTTTTGTTGCGAACATCGGTCATCTTGACACTGAGAAAACCGCATTTTGTTATTCTGAAAAATCAGCAAATATGGTTATAATTTGCATATTTTTATTTGTTTATCTTTATCAGTTTAGTATATTTTTTATCATTACGTATTTTCTGATGAACATATCTTTATTTACAAAATACTAAGTTTTTGAAGAAATCAGATGTTCCTTGTTAGTATTATAAGCTGTCTCTTTAAATGGATGTCTAAAAAGAGCCAGCAGGGAGTATTTTATTTACAATTGCTGTGAATCAGGGAGAGATTTAGTTGCTAAGTTCATTTCAGTTAAATTAGGTATAAGGAAACTACTACTACGTTACTTTTGGGAATAATTTTGAATTATTATCTGTACCGTCTTGCCTCTACGCCTGATTGCTGGTTAGGTGTTTTTGCTCTACGTTGCGTTAATTTGACGCTTAACTATTAATATTAAATTTTTACGCATTTTTAGCCAGTTTATGTTACTTATTTTAATTTTGGTGGTTGGTCGATTTATCGATTTTCCGTATAGTTACTCCCAAGCTCTCGCTGTCAGGTGAGAGTCAGGAGCCTTACGGATTTTCGCTTGCTCATCCGTCTGCCAAAACACCGTCGTGTGGGTTTGGTTCCGAGGCGCAAGCTTGGATTTTATTTTATGTTGGGCGCTGGATTTCTTATCTCCCCGCGCTAGTGCATGCGAGAATGGAGAGATTAATTGATTCTTATGTTGTGCAAATACAGGAGCTTGAACAAATTAAGAATACTAAGGGAGCATGGTCGGATATCGAAAGCAAGTTCTATGCTTTCCTTATAAGTTCACTGGATATTATTCGCGCTCTTCAGGCAGAGCAGAATAAAAATAGTCATGACAGAAATTTACATGATCAGGAGTTAAACAAACCGCTCAGTGATAATGACAGAGGGCGTAGCCCAATTAAACTTCGTGATGATTCTGCTGATGACGAAATTACTTTGGATAAGGACGTCAGTTCTGATGAGGACACGCAAAACCGTAGAAGGGGCGATCAAACAATCAGGCATCGTAACCCAAGACCTATTGCTAAGAAAATAAAACTTAGTACACAGACTCAACTCATATCCCCAGCTATTGCCTCTACTTCTAAGGCTACTCAGGATACTCCCGATATTCATGGGGACTTAGGTCAAACTACCGTCACGCAAGCGGATAATCCTCCTATGGATACTACAAATAAGGATGACACACAGGCACCTACTCAGGACACGAATGCTGCCAGTAATGATGGTAAGAGCACGAACAATTCTCAAAGTAAATCTAATAAATTACCTCCTATCATTTTAAAAGAAAACAAATATGATTATGACAAAATTGCTGCCATGTTTCGCCAACGTAATCTTGGCTTCATTGGCCAAAACATCCGTGAAGGAGTTAAAGTAATTGCAGCAGATGCTGACAGTTATAGAGCCATGGTCAGAATTCTCAAAGAATTAGGGGTGGAACACCACTCTTATATTCTCCCCCAAGACAGGAACCTAAAAGTGGTCATAAAAGGACTCTTACGCAGTACTACTATTGAGCGTATCAAAGATGATTTAGAAAGCCTAAATTTCACTATATCAGATATCAAGCAAATGACTAGACGTCGTAATGGTGAAGTCAGTAAATTACCGCTTTTCTTGATTACACTTCCTAAAACGGAAGCCTCTAACAGTATCTATAGTGTCAGGTATTTATGCCACTTAAAAGTATCAATAGTTGAATATAAAGGGCGTCAGGGTCCATTGCAATGTTTCAGATGCCAGGGTTTTAACCACACGCAGGAGGGGTGTAATTACCCCCCCAAATGTGTGCGTTGCGCTCTGGGACATAATTCAAAGGATTGCCCGGACCGTTATAACAAAGATAAGCCTCTCGTTTGTGTGAACTGCGGTGAATCACATACCGCCAGTTTTAAAGGATGTGTAAAGTTCCCGAAGCGGAAGGAAGAAAAATCAAAAACATTTAATAACAGAGTCATAGAGGGTAAGTCATATGCTCAGGCTTTGTCCTCGGGTATGTATACAGATACCATAAGCGAGGCCAAAAAAGTATTCTCCGACTTGGCTGCACTTGTTTCAATCATAAAAAGTGCAGGATTCTTACAAATAACCCAACAAATAACTCAATTGAAGGAAACCAATCAGGAAAATAATAAAAGCGTAACTAGTGATAATGGCCATACATCCAATTAAAAGAGCGCCAGTACAGGTCATGATTTGGAATGCGAGATGCGTTCTTAATAAACTTCAAGAACTTCAAAATTTCCTAATAACAAATGAGATTGACATTGCTCTCATTTCTGAGACGCATGCCAACCCGAGCCATCGCATGAACATCCCAAATTATAGATGCTATCGGTGCGATAGACTTAGCCACAAGGGTGGCGGCACAGCTATCTTCGTCAGAAATTCGCTCCAGTCTTGCTATATTGACGAAGTACGCCTGAATGGGCTGGAACTCATTACTGCTTCTGTTTTACTGCCTGCCTTTGGCATTGTTTATTTCAGCGCAATTTATAATTCACCCAAGCACTCACTTGACGATAACATCCTAGCAGAATTGCTGCCCTCAGACAAACCCATTATCTTAGCAGGAGATTTTAATGCTAAAAGCCGTGAGTGGGGCTGCAGAAAATCAAACGCTAATGGTGACACACTCTTCAATTTTGTCAACAATTATCCTGTGTACTTTTATGCGCCCACAAGTTATACTTATTTACCATCACAGGTAAATAAAGGTGATATTTTGGACATCCTTGTCACAACTGTCTCCATTCCAGTTTTCTTAGATGTACATATGGACTTAACTTCGGATCATGTGCCGGTTATTGCTACTTTAGGCACTCAGAAAAGTGATGATACGAAAATTAAAACCATCACCGACTGGGATTGTTTCAAGCAATTTCTTCGAGAAAACCCGCCAGATACGGGACCCCTGCGGACTACAACTGATATTGACCGTGCGATTAATGCACTCACGGACCGGATTAACTGTGCCTTCACGAATGCTACTCGTAAAATCCCGTGCGAACAAAATCCGGACATTCTCCCCCGTCATATTCGTGAAGATATCAAGATACGGAACAGATTACGCAAGCAATGGAACCGCTCGTGGGACCCGCGTATCAAGAAAGAACTTAATAGATTAAATAAGCAAATTAGAGTCCAAATAAAGCAATATCGTATTGAAAGGTGGAATGACAAAATCGCCAGCTTCAATGAACCCAACCACGAATTTTGGTCATTTACTCGAAAGCTCAAGCGCAGCTCACCAGTAAATAAGCCCATTTCCGATGGGAACAAAATCGCTCTTACCAACAAAGAAAAAGCCGATATGTTAGCTGAACATTTCGAAAAACAATTCCTGCCAAATGAGAATCCTTGTGATTACTCTTTTGTTTATGATGTTCGCTACTGCGTTCAAGACTATCTCACAGGTCCATCTGTGCGCAACAAGACGGAGTTCACATCTCCATTTGAAATTTCTGAAATTATAAGGAGGTTAAAGAATCGGAAAGCCCCCGGGTACGACTCTATTACTAATTTTACCATCAAGAATTTACCTATAAATATTATTACCAAATACGCAAGTATTTTAAATGCATGTCTGCAGAATAGCTATTTTCCAACAAAATGGAAAACCGCAAAAATTATAGTTATCCCCAAGCCTGGAAAAGATACTACAAAGCCGGACGGCTGTCGCCCAATTAGTCTGCTACCCGGATTGGGTAAAATATATGAAAAGGTGATCTTGAAACGCATGGAAAAATATCTTGAAAAGCTCCCTCCCGAGCAGTTTGGTTTCCGCAAGTCATTATCTACTACAAAGCAGTTAGTCAGATTAGTGGAATTCATCGGCTCTGCTGTTCATAACCATCAAAAAGTTGCCCTCCTCATGCTGGACGTGGCGAAAGCTTTCGACCGCGTCTGGCATGAGGGGCTTATCTTCAAGCTAATTGCAAATGACTTTGATCGGGAGATGACTTTACTTATATACTCATTTATTAAAGATAGAAAATTTTTTGTTAATATCGGACAAGATACTTCTACGCAGAGAAGATTAAATGCCGGCGTGGCCCAAGGCTCTATTCTTGGCCCAATTTTATATCTATTTTATGTGTCAGATTTCCCGAAACCATTTACTGGATTAAATAATTACCTGGGGTGCTACGCCGATGATACGGCGCTGGCGGTGAGATCCCTAAGTCCGGCCATTGCAATTGCTAAACTTCAAGAAACAATTCCGCACATAGAGCATTGGTGCACCAAATGGCGAATCGCCATAAATGCAACTAAATCGCAATTACTCATTATTAGCAAGAAGAAGGCTAAAAAGTCCTTAAATGTCAGACTTACCCTTTTCGACGTAGAAGTCCCAATTGTAAAAAAGGCCAATTACCTAGGTGTGGTTTTTAATCACAAATTTACGTGGACTGATCACTTCAATCACATCCGAAACAAGACCGTAATTGTTATGAAAAGCCTTATGCCGCTTTTAGGAAAGTATTCGCAACTGGATTTGTTACGTAAGAAGCACCTTTATACGGCAATAGTGCGCCCTATTTTCTCTTATGCCTCCCCGGCCTGGGCAGCTTTTACATCACGCGACCTCTACAGAATACAAGTTATGCAAAACAAATTTTTACGGCTGATTACGAATGCCCATTACTTTGTGTCCAACGATATGTTACACAGAGATTTAAAGATTGAAACTGTCAAAGATTATCTTCTTCGAATTAATGACAAGTTCTTCAACAAGGCTCTCACTTGCCCACACCTGGAGATCTTCAACACCCTTGACTATGAAATTCTCATAGAGGACAGATATATCAGACCTTATGCCGCACATATATGTAATTTAAACTTTCCCGCGTAAAGCACTTGACACTTACTTTTGCTAGCTATTTGCTGGTCTGTACGTAATGTATATATTCTACTTATTCAACTTTATTTTCACTATTTTTGTATTTGTATTTTTATCATTGCATATTTGTATTTTTATCATTGCATATTTGTATTTCTTTATGTTTGTATTTTATATTTGTGTCTGTATTTAATTTCATATTATGCGTTTTATATTTCTTGCGCTCTAGGCCATTTGTCTGGTTTTGCGTTTTCTCTCTCCTTGTCGCTGCGCCGATTGTGATCATTTTTGGTTTTTCTAAACCTGGTGATGCATGGTCACCCCCCCTCCTTTTTCGTGTATGTATTTCACCTACCTGGACCTACCCATATCATGTGCCTTTTGCGCAAATTATCAGGAGCCGGACACATCATGCAATTGCTACGATATTCCGGCAATACTTGACTGGACTGGACTGGACTGGACCTCATCTCAGTTGTTGCAGTTGCTGTTGTAGTTGTAGCTGTTTAAAGCGAACTGCGGTTTGTTTACTTTATGCTGTAGCGATTTCGCTGTGAGATAGAATTAGTTTATCTCTTTTGAATTGAGTTTTGGTAAACGTTTGATATATTGTGACATTGTGCAAATATCTCTGAAGAAATATTTCAGCATTTTGATTTATTTCTAGTGGGAAAAATAAATTTTTAAAACTTTTACAACTTGTGCATTCAATTCATAACGAACCCGTTCGCACGCAACACTGCTAAAATAGTTTGGGAATAAAGGATGATGTCTTTTGATAAACGTAACAAAATTGTTTAATATGCTGCTGTCTACTCAAAACATTTCTTAAATGTTATTTGGTAAGATATTGCTACATTTTATTTAGGCAAATAGTAATGGATTTACATATTCTTTAGTATCATCAAACAGTTTACCAAAGGGAAAAAAGGGGTCTGGAGGTCACTTTTTCCTTAAACTTTTCTTAAAATATTTACCTTGTTAATGGATGTTAGAGTTTGCTCTCTAATTGCTTTACCAAGAAAAATATCTAGTACTAATTATATGAGTCTTCGTAATGCTGACGATTCTTGAGCTTATACTTGATTGTTTCAATTATGAAAATGATTATATTCCTAATGTACTGAGATTTTTTTTCTTATAAATTAAGCACTGCGAGACGTAAATGCGCTTTCAGTGCCTTAGGCATCTTGCACAAACCTGACAGCGCTCATTTTGTTCAGACGCCTTTCAGTATTCTATAATACACTCACGTTTGTGAAAATTGCAACACCATGAAGGACTTACGCGAGTGAGCTGAAATTTTCAGGAAATGCAAAGTAGCGCATGATATGCAAATGATTAGAATTGCAAATCCGTAGCACATGCGTATGCTGAGCAGCGCCCTCTGAACGGCTGATGGATCCGAATAAATAGACGGCTGTAGCGAGGCGTGTATGGTTATCGGTGGTTATCTGCTAGTGGTAAACGTTAACTCAATCTGTACTTATGCCTCGTCGACGAAAGAGAGCGAGATTTGAACAACTTACAGAGTTTGAACGAGGGAGAATCATCGGCCTTCGTGAAGCTGGATTGTCGTATCGTGCAGTAGCCTCTCGTGTGCAGCGTAACAGCAGCACAGTGATGCGCGTTTGGAAGCAGTGGACGGACGAGTGTCGGACAACTCGGAAATCCGGGAGTGGACCCCGAAATGTGACGTCAGCTCGCGATGATAGACACCTGGTCCGCATGGCGCGGACGGACCGTACAGCTTCCTCTAGACAATTGGCAGCACTGTGGTCAATAGCTACAGGTGTTTCATTGTGTGCTTCATCAATTCGTAGACGTCTGCTGCAGTGTGGACTGCGCGCACGGACTCCTTTATACAGGATCCCCCTAACGCACGACCATCGCCGCCTGCGGCTACAATGGGCCAATCAGCATAGAGACTGGCGTGCTGATTGGCAGCATGTCGTGTTTTCTGACGAATCCCGCTTTAATTTGTGGTACCATGATGGCCGCATTCGTGTCAGACGCTATGCCGGTGAACGCCACCTTCCGGAGTGCATTATCGAACGCCACAGTGGACGAACACCCGGAGTTATGGTCTGGGGCGCCATAGCATATCATAGACGATCTCAATTGCTACGAATTGTGGGCAATCTGAACAGCAACCGGTATATCCGTGAAGTTCTACAGCCCGAAGCTGTTCCCTTCCTTCAAAGCTTGCCAGGCGCTGTATTTCAACAGGACAATGCCCGCCCTCATACTGCTCGGATTGTTAAATCCTTCTTTGCAGCGCAGCAGGTACAGCTTCTTCCTTGGCCTGCGTGTTCCCCGGATATGTCGCCAATTGAACATGTGTGGGATGTCATTGGTCGGCGTCTTGCTCGTGATCCTCGTCTTGTTGCGTCTGCAGACGAACTTTGGGTACGCGTACAAACGATATGGAATGCTCTTCCTCAGTCAGACATTCAAACTTTGTTTGACTCCATGCCACGTCGTGTAGCAGCACTTATTTCGGCGCGTGGTGGCCACACAAAATACTGATTCTGATCTCTTGTTCTTGTTTGTTTGCTTTGAACATTTAATCATTTATTTGTACCACTACCACTCAACTGTGTATTAAATTGCATTCAATTATGACGATTCCTTCTTGGTGTTGCAATTTTCTCAAACGTGAGTGTACGTTTTTCATATAAAGAATTTTAAGAATTTCAAAACAATTTACATAAATTTCAAATTATGTCTCCGATTGCAAATTCAAATAACCATTAATAATTTGCATCAGAGTGGTATTATTAGTTCACGCAACAGATATTTTAATTTATGCTCCAAATTAAGAGCAAAATGTCACGAGATGCTACATACACTCGTGCTAAAAATATAAGCAACAAACTCTAAAAGAAGTACGAATGTAAAAACAGGAATTAAAACATACAATTTACATACGCGTAGATGTTGCATAACCATTGTAAACAGGCAACCAAAATTAGCATGAAATGCAATTCTGCAAGCAAGCCTCAAAGCTTTAAAAAGGGGCATACCGGAATTATGCATCAGTTCGCAAGCAGCGATAGTTCTATGTAATCCGAGATAGCCAAAGCGAAAAGCATGAGCCGAAGACACCATTTGCACGATGGAATGTACTGGAGGAAAGTCGAAATGTTGTAAGAAAATGCGAGGTAATACGTTATTGCGAAAAGACTTGCATGTGCGTAGTAGTGTCATCAACAAGCAGGGGAATCGTTGACAAAGGGATCAAAACTGTTGTAGAAGACGTGGGCCTGGACGCCAGTTTTACTTTGGAAAGTAAAACTGTTAGCGAGAAAATACAGAATAATGACAAAAAGTAGGCGCTTTCAAAATCAAATCCGAAACACAAAGAACCAGAAAAAACGCTTTAAAATTCATCATTTATTTGGCTAATGTCGTAATAGATTTCAATTAGTGCAAACGTTTCATATTTATTAGCCGGATACGTAATGTTAAGTATAAGTTATAATGAGCCAAACCCACTGAATATTATCTCTCACCTCAACAAAATCGCGCTAATCAATGCAAATTGAAAGCAAGGAAGAATTAGTGTAATGGCAAATTGGAAAAGAAACGAGAAACTAAATTTACCCTACAGCGCATGGGAAAATCAATGAAGTGCATGAGATTGCGCACAGGTCTTGTACAGACAAAACATTTTAGTGTTATTGTAGCTTAGGAATCCAATGCTTTTCTTGCCATTTTAAAAGAGAAACTGCTTAACCTATGTGATTTAAATGAATAATCAAGAATATATATTAAAGCGTTTTTTTAATTTGTGAACATGAATGCATATACAGAAATCCTCCATAACTTATAAAATATATTCATATATTCTTCAATATGTTTAGGGCTTGATTACAGGCGAGGTACTCACGTCCTATACCTAGGGCCCCAAAACATATTTAAGTTTTCATAACTCTATTATACTCTAACGAAAACCTAAAAAGAGTGTGTTGGGAATCTTTGAAAGAACACTGTGCCTGGAATGCTATGTTTTGTCTCATCAAGGATTTAGTTATGCTGATATATTTCTCACCAAATAGTTACTCAAGTAAATTTGGTCAGTAATTATAATTTAATTAGTTAGTAAGATAACTTAACTAATAGGTTTAATAAAATATTCTTGTAAAATACATACCGACCTTTTTTTATACTATGGAAGTAATAGTGTTAGAGAAAGGAATATCAATAACATGGTGATTTTACATATTGATGAAAGAAAAAATAAGCTTTCCAACTTGTATTTCTTTAAATGCTACAAAATAAGCTATAATATATTCCCTGAGTCTTTTTAAATGATACGGATTATGATAGTTTTGAGAAACGAGTATCAATTACATCATGATTTTCATTACTTTGAATGTAAATATTCACGATAAAAATAGGTTTCGCCATTTTGTACTTTGCTGAGAGTTATAAAACATTCTATAAGATTGTAGGGATTTATATTTATTTTAAATAACCAGTTAAATTTAATTTTAAGTTACTTTTCTTTAAGCCTTCATTTCCTAATTGTCAGTGTAAGAATATTTAAATTTCGTAGCCCACGTAAAAAATGCAAATTCTACCAATGGGAAAGAAAGTTTAAATATCTAAGTTCCAGTAAAGAAAGTTAGAGAGAATCGGGGAAACCTTTGTGCGTGGTTGTACGCAAGCTTCCGCTTAGCAGTTTTTGCTGGTTACACGTGGCTCAATAGCTATGATCTTGCTGCCACTAGAGTCATCTACGCGCTGTAGGATACAGGATTATATGAGCCCTGTAGTTTAATTCTACTACTTATGAATGTCTCCAATTTTGAGTTTTGATTCTACTTCTTCAGTTACCGCCCAAATAGAGGCGTAGTATGTTAGCGTCAAGTTGACGCATTGTAAATTTAAAGAGTTTAATAAAAGGTATTTTTAACCCTCCTTCGGTGCAATCACTATTTCTGCAGATTCTACACAATAGATAGACAGTAGAACCTTACAAGATAAATTGAGACTTTCAAGCAAACTTCTTTAATCGATTCTTTTTCGAATACACTGTAGTGAATTAGGAAAATTGCTTTGCAAGGGAAGGAAAGTTGCTCTGCAAAGAAAGAAACCTTTCAAAATTTAACGATCATACGAAATGATTTGTTAAAATGTTTTTACACTCTCATTGAGCTCTTAGTATTCCAGTTTGTTGTTGCACTTATTCTTGGAACCCCCCCTTTTTATCTTCTTAGCTTTATTATTAAGCATAGTTTTCTTCGCAATTACATCATATACAATACAAAAGGAAAAACAAAAAAATTAAAAAATAGTATAGCAACATATGTTTATAATTCCAGATGCAGCGTTAAGTGTTGGCAAGTAATATTTCTACATTTTTCAGTTTTTTCTAAGCTTATCATATCAGTGCTCAGTTTTCTTTATAAGATGGATTTTTAAACAAAACTTTTTCTTCTTTTGTGTTATTAACTTTATACCTGTTAACTTTATTTATAAAATATCACGTTCTTTGTCCTTACGCCACATAAAATTCAATTCAACAGCAAATTCACAAAATGTTAGAAATAGCGTGTCTTTAGAATCTCTGAGAGACAGTCTCGCGCATTGTAGATGAAAATGTTTTATTCCGTACAATGTTGAATCTGATCGTTTTCAAGTCATTGAGTTTTTTAAAAATGGGAAATAAATAATAAAAAATATATAACGTTATTCTATAAAATATTGAATATTTTTAATTAGGCAGACCATGAATTAAATGCAGTTTTATTATTCAAATAAATCTGGTTCGAAAGTAAGAAACGAATAGGCTTAAAAACTGCATGTATTGCTTTCAAATCGCTTAGTTTGTTAATCTCAGAACAGAGAGATTCAATGTAAAAAATAAATACCTTATATTGCGCCGAATGGAAAAAGACTCGAATGAAAAGTGAAACGACGCATTTAGAGTGATTTGACGCAAAGTCCCTTTTCAAGACTAACAGCCTTTTTTGTGACAAAAAAATATAACGACGAATGAACATTCCATACTTTTATTGCAGCATCTGAACCAGCGTTAGCCACAAAACGGTGATGTTCCAGCGTCTTTCAAATTTCTTGAAGTCTTGGACATTTTTTGTCTTATCACTTAGAAAGCCCAGTTTTGTTCATCACTTCATGGTAGGTCGAATTCCAGTGAATATTGGCTTGATTTATTTGATTATAACAAAATACACTAGGGAAACTGACTCATACCTACTGTACACATGAGGAAATCCATGAAAACATCCGTGCAGCCAGTCTGTTCGTCTGCAATCGAGCTCAGGTCGAGCTACTAGCGTTTAGCGAATTTACCACTTCACTGTTGGTGGGCACACACTAGTGTATTGGGCGCAATAAGCTAATATGTATTGTAATACATATTAACCTTTTTATCAAACCCTTTCTGAATTGTTCTATTTTGCATCAGCAGGGTTTGAAAAACCTCAGGCAAACCAAAAATTTCATCACCAGGTCAATATATTCGACAACCTTATTTTGCCTACATAAGCATGCGCGGCGAGTTATGAGAGGTAGTCTTCTATCATAGTAGACATAAATGATATAATAAGACATAAATGATGTTTCTCATTTAGAAGAAAAAAGGGCAAGGACTTTGCTGATTATTTTATCATTTTGGAATACAGTCTGCGTGGGAATTACGATCATGACATATATGAAGAAACAAACTAAAGGCTGTTGTTCTTAAGTTATGAAAATTTACTTCAAAACTTAAACAATTGAATATAATATAAACTGAAATTGCTTCTATACGCTTTCTGTGAAAACATTTTTTTTTAGTCCAAAGGGGCTTTGTACCTGAAGGACTATTGTTTTCGTTTTGTGGTTTTGTGTCGAATCACTCTGAATGTCCGTTTCACTTTTCAAATTTTTGCCACCAAATATTATCGTCCTGTATTATATTTGAAGAAATTAAATAATGAAGAATCAGCATATACAATCACGTTTGTGAAAATTGCAACACCATGAAGGACTTACGCGAGTGAGCTGAAATTTTCAGGAAATGCAAAGTAGCGCATGATATGCAAATGATTAGAATTGCAAATCCGTAGCGCATGCGTATGCTGAGCAGCGCCCTCTGAACGGCTGATGGATCCGAATAAATAGACGGCTGTAGCGAGGCGTGTATGGTTATCTGTGGTTATCTGCTAGTGGTAAACGTTAACTCAATCTGTACTTATGCCTCGTCGACGAAAGAGAGCGAGATTTGAACAACTTACAGAGTTTGAACGAGGGAGAATCATCGGCCTTCGTGAAGCTGGATTGTCGTATCGTGCAGTAGCCTCTCGTGTGCAGCGTAACAGCAGCACAGTGATGCGCGTTTGGAAGCAGTGGACGGACGAGTGTCGGACAACTCGGAAATCCGGGAGTGGACCCCGAAATGTGACGTCAGCTCGCGATGATAGACACCTGGTCCGCATGGCGCGGACGGACCGTACAGCTTCCTCTAGACAATTGGCAGCACTGTGGTCAATAGCTACAGGTGTTTCATTGTGTGCTTCATCAATTCGTAGACGTCTGCTGCAGTGTGGACTGCGCGCACGGACTCCTTTATACAGGATCCCCCTAACGCACGACCATCGCCGCCTGCGGCTACAATGGGCCAATCAGCATAGAGACTGGCGTGCTGATTGGCAGCATGTCGTGTTTTCTGACGAATCCCGCTTTAATTTGTGGTACCATGATGGCCGCATTCGTGTCAGACGCTATGCCGGTGAACGCCACCTTCCGGAGTGCATTATCGAACGCCACAGTGGACGAACACCCGGAGTTATGGTCTGGGGCGCCATAGCATATCATAGACGATCTCAATTGCTACGAATTGTGGGCAATCTGAACAGCAACCGGTATATCCGTGAAGTTCTACAGCCCGAAGCTGTTCCCTTCCTTCAAAGCTTGCCAGGCGCTGTATTTCAACAGGACAATGCCCGCCCTCATACTGCTCGGATTGTTAAATCCTTCTTTGCAGCGCAGCAGGTACAGCTTCTTCCTTGGCCTGCGTGTTCCCCGGATATGTCGCCAATTGAACATGTGTGGGATGTCATTGGTCGGCGTCTTGCTCGTGATCCTCGTCCTGTTGCGTCTGCAGACGAACTTTGGGTACGCGTACAAACGATATGGAATGCTCTTCCTCAGTCAGACATTCAAACTTTGTTTGACTCCATGCCACGTCGTGTAGCAGCACTTATTGCGGCGCGTGGTGGCCACACAAAATACTGATTCTGATCTCTTGTTCTTGTTTGTTTGCTTTGAACATTTAATCATTTATTTGTACCACTACCACTCAACTGTGTATTAAATTGCATTCAATTATGACGATTCCTTTTTGGTGTTGCAATTTTCACAAACGTGAGTGTATATTTCTCGCATTGTGATAAAGCAACGGTACCTACAGCCATCAAATTTGGAATGACTGCGAATTCTAATGCGAATTTGGGCATCTGGAAGCCAAAATTTGAAATCTGGAATTTGTTTTATTATCGATTTCATATTTCGTAAAACTTTAACGAATTTTTGATTAACAAACTCATGGATTTCAAAGCGAGAAATGGCAACGTTGTACAGAAAAACCATTTTTATCTGCAACGCGTATTGATTGATCCCCAGATTGTGTATCGGAAATTCTAAAAATATACTCAATTTAAAATTATTTTGCGATATTGCTCTTGATCTAAATTTTACGGTTTAAGTGCGAAGAACATGATATTTAATAAATAAAGGTGACACACAAAATGTTAAAAAAACTCCCCTTTAGACGTAATTTAAAATCTGAAACTTTTCAGATTTTTTTGAGTATTTTTAATTTTTAATTTTTTCTGTTTAAATTTTAGTATTAATAAAATGCAGTCTGTTGACAAAATTTGCCAATAAAAAAAGTTCTCTATCTTACGAAATAGTAAGAGAGTAGTATTGCAAATCTAATAGATTAATTTAAGAATTCGCAAAATAAACTATTATTACACAGTTAAAAAGCTCCATTATTGAATAGTTCTAGGGAAGTAACCTATCTTTGAAAATAGTATACTAAAATAATAATTCAATATAATGTAATAATACAAATACATCTTAAATCAGTTTTCTTAAATAAGTTAAGTAACCAAAAGTCATAGAAATGGATGTCCTTAAATTAGGAAACATATCTTTAAAATTAGATAAGATTAATAAATATAGCAACCAAGTGAGATTAAGATTCAAAGCAAATTAGTATGCCCAATACTGTTCATTCTGGATCAGTCTCTTTTCAAACAGTATCAGTTTTGCAAAAAGGTATTCGTCAATTGTGGCTACAGAGAGATATCTTGAAGATGAGAGAACTTAGTTATCAAAGTCCAGTGAGAATGAATGAATTTTTAAGATTAAAATTAATTTGAAATTAAGAATTAATTTTTTTTCGTTTGTTAAACACTAACGGTTTTTTGTGACTGGAGATGCATGCGTTTGTAACTTTCTTTTGAAAATAACAGTCAACAATAACAAAATATATTTAAATAATACACTTCAAAATAAAATTTAAATATTATAATTTTATGACAGGTAGCTGCAGATAGTTCAGGGTAGTTATTTGTGCCCTAGAAAGAAATTTTTGCCATTGCTTATCTAAAAAAATCTATCCGAATTACAAAAAACTGCATTAAGAAAAAGGCCTCGAAACTTCAAATATTCTTCTAAAACACGCAAATGATTAAATAAGAAAGCCTTCTTTGAGTTAGCAAAAAAAGTAAAAAGCTCGAGTCGGTAATAAAAAGTTCGTATTAAAAAAAGACTTCTTATTGCATGCATCACTTTGCCGAATATTATACACACATACACACAAGCATAGTCTTTGTTATTAACATATTCTTTTAGAGGCGTTCCTTTTCTGCTATAGTACAGGAATACTGCTAGAACTTCTAATGAAAATATTCTTTCCTTTTAACAGACACCTTTCTTTTGCCTGCGTAAAAATTATTTATGCAGTCTTCGGAATTTTTTTAACTTAAGAGTCAACGTGTTTTATGTCTTTTTATTTTCGATGCTTTAGCGCCTCGGAAAAACGTGTTCTTGCATGTTTTACGATGCGTAATTCGTGTTTTATACTTTCCTGCTTTTTTTTCAACATTCAATGATTGGGAACTTTTGAGAGAACTGAAGAAGAAAAAATGAACAATGTTTCGTCAGTGATTAAATTTTGGAAAAGGAATGCATGGAATGTGAAACTTCAATAAACGGCAGAAGTTTAAACTTCGGAAAAAAATATATTAGCAAAATAATTAGCAGCTGGAACTTCTAATTTGATTTCCCAGGTCTCAATTGCGTGACAATTTTTTTTTAAAATTTTGCATATACTGGAAATTAAATATTTAATGCAATCGAAGATTTAAATTCAAATTTTGTATAATATGCGTAACTCACTTAAGACATTACTGAATTTGACTTATTTTATTTTTAGAGGACACATGTCTTTACGTAAAGTATTTACATTAAAATGTGTGCAAATTACTGAGCAAAGGTTGTAAGGTTTTACTTTATTGGGTACCACTTTAGTTATTACTTTAGTTGGACTTTCCTGTTTCTCCTGATTTCAGTTTCCTGCCGGAATGTAAATTTTGTATGATGAAGATGTAAATTTTAAATGTATTTCATAAACAGTATTTAATCTGCCTTTCAAGAGTTCCAAAGAGTAGTAGCGGACTTCGTTCCAAAGTTTATGCTGCGAGTTTAAGATGAGGTCTCTAGTTCGGTGTTCGACATCTTTTTAGTTTATACTCACATTTCTCGGCTCGGCTTTGCTGTGTGCAGCCGATTTAGCGTTAGTTGAGCTAAAGAGACAGTCCTTAGGTTATCTTAATTTACTATTGAATTGTTACATCCTTATTTTTCTGTTACGTATCCAAAAGTGGTGGAGATTTGTGAGCTCGAAGTGCGTGCATCTGTTTTAATTTAGATTTAAATTAAAAGGTTATTTAAACCTTTCATTTGCAGTATTTATTCTTAAAGGCACAGCGAGAATTCGCTATTTAGTCTTCGACATAGGGTTTAAGAGTGTATGCTTTCAAAGAACCCACAGACTCTATAAGGTGACATTTAATTCCTTTATAGCAAAAATTTAAATTCAAATTTAAGAGCCAATTCTCTTAAAGCTATAAAACAAAAGTCTTTTTAATACCGAAATTTGTGATCTAAGGAATAAAGAGGAATCGCTTTAATTAAAGTGATGCATATGTTTTAAAAAATGAATTTTCTTAACTTGCTTATTTTTTGATAACGTAAAACTCTAATGAAGTAACTGTAATCGTTCGTTTGAGTAAAATTATTTAAATTGATAAATCGATGACATTTATACGGGTATATTGAAAAGAGGTTTTATATTAAGTAAGCGCATCCAACATCTAGCAGCTTTGGAAAACTGTGCAAATGTTCATATTACGCACTGATGTGGAGATAAAACAGTAGTAATACCAAAAAAAAATGTCCTGTCATTTTTCGTGCAGTATCATCGATATATCGATTATTTATAAATAGAAGAACTCACTCTTTTTTCCTCTATCAGCGCTGATGATTCGAAAATTTTATTCGTCTTTTCCTCATATTTGTTTAGAAAATGTATTTTCTCCTCATAATGTAAGAACTACACCCGATTTTAATAGTTCCCCGACCGCAATACAATAATGCAGTGATCAATGAATTAATTCTGTGTTTATGAATAAATCACCTCAGGGAAACGTATTGCTTTAGTATCGACTAAAAACAGTTGGTGTGTTTTTAAGAGAAGTATATACGTAAGGTTCTGCTCAAATATTAATATTTTATGTGATACAAGGACTTAACGTAAAGTGAAAATACACAGATTGAAACATCTGGTATACGGGTATGAATGAAAATAAGGATTGGGTCCGAATTCGATAACGCTGATATGTTGCGCTCGACGGGTAGTAAAGAAACGAGAATCAGTTAAAAAGACTTCTGCATTAATTTCCAAAAAAGGTTTTTTATATGAGCCGTAGTACATAACAATAAAACATTAAAAATTAAAATAAATTATCAGCTGATCTATCACTTTATAAAGTATTTTCTCCCTCCCTTCCGTCTGCTTCCTATTGTAACTGGAAGCATATTCGACGCATATTGGAGAGGTCCAGGGTTCGATTCCCGGCCGGGGCGTTGCACATTTTTCACGTCTCTTCTTTCAAAATAATTTAATCACTCTACATCTTGATATCGTTTGTATTGTTACATTGCTTCTAAAACGTTTCATTTACCTTTAATTGCATATTTGAGAACATATCTAGAAACATTCGCTTTTATCTGCCAGGTTTGTCTAGACATATTTGCAAATAAACTTAAAAAGTTTGAAAATGCGAAATAAAATGTGACTGAAATAATTAAAAAAGTATAGGGAGACAGTTGTTGTGTGCTTTGCCATAATCAGGATAAATGCGAAGTAAATTTCAAAACTTATATGACAAGTCAGTTACTGTCTGCAATTTACATTGCTTGCTAATGTCATTACTCTTTATGAACCCATTATTATACTTTTGATAATTTTGATAATGTGATTCTTAGTAACTATTATTTTTCCCAGCTACAATAAAAACAATAATTACTAAAATCGTTTAAGTAATATTAAATACCTCCATGGAAGTTTTCGTCCCAGGAGTATCGATTGTTTGCTCGAAACTTTTTTATGGGGACTCAGAGAAGCTTTGTAACCAGTGTAAGATTATTTCTAAAAATACTGAAATACAAGCTAGAACTTCATACATATGTGTTCTAACTCTCAGACGCTGACTGATATACCTGATATAAGTAATATAATTGAGTGTTTTTGGGAAATATAATTTTTGAATTAAAATAATGACTTTTCTTCTGGCATTTTTAATTGCTTGTACGAAGTGCAAAGGAAGTATTGTAATCGCAAAAAATTTCAGGTATCATATTTCAACGAAAATATTCCTTTTGACAGCTATCGAATGCAATTTAACGATTTAACAAAAGCAATTTAACGTACCTACGTTAAACGTACGTACGTATCTCGCACAACTCAAAAACGAGTAGCCTCAGAACGGAGCCTCAGGACTGCTATAACATGTAGATGTGCACCTCCCTTTTTGGTTGCAATCGGACGCTCCAAAAGTGTATATATATATATATATATGTTTTGCTTTGAAAATGATTGAATTATATTGTTCTTATCTTCCGGTTAAGGATTTCATGCCTTTAGTAAATCTGCATGGAAGATTTGTAGAATTATTAACAATTTAAAAGCTTCTTTAACAGCGGATCAGCTTAATCATTTTCCCCTGGCAGCCGTATTTATTTACATTTGAAACTTAGGAGAATAGTGGATTTGTTGCTAATCTAGAGAAACTAAGCTTCGCAGCAACAAACATAACGTCTTCTGTTATTATTGCGAATTCCATTCTGGAATTTATTTTAGGAAATAAGCGTTTAAGATTTGCTTCGTAATTTTTAATGTAGATATTTTGAGGCTTGATGTGTATTTGCCTTGTCGCGAGAACTGAATTAATTGAATGAGAAATACTGAATCTTCTGTGAAAGACTGTTTTTTTGTTTGTTTGTTTAATTTCTTATACATCTTTTAAGATTTGTTATAGTATTTGAATAGAGCATGTTGCAGTCAGATCATATAAGATTTGTGCATTCTGATTTATAAACTGAATGAGATGTAAAGCTGTTAAGTGAACCTAGCGCCAGAGCGTCTCTATGGTAAACCATTGTAGTGAATTTTAAAGAGTGCATTTATTCTGTTGTGGTTCATGCTCTATCGACGAAGTAGATTTAATGTAATCCAATAAGTTTGAATGAAGTGCAGAAAAAATGTGTATGATTTAATATTCCGTTCAAGTAAGTCATGTGGTGTATACATCAGATTTTTTTGTGTGTAGATGGCATTACACTATCCCAATTCTGCATTTAATTTTTTTTAAAAACAGAATTTAATAATTTCCTCATCGTATACTGTGCATTGAAGCAAGTACAACTCGATGAACTACTCTTATTTTCCTAGAATGTTTTTACAACAGCTAATATTTTTTCATCGCAGAGATATTTTATTAATATAATTTTGTAACTGTAACTTAAAAATTTCATTGATAGCTACAAATTCTTTGCTAATTTCAAAGTTAAATTGCTTCCTTTTCTAATAAATTGTAAATATTATCAAAAGAAATGTTAGCTTTAAAGAGGTTAAAGCTTACTAGATTCGAGGACCTTTGAAGAGCTATAAAACGATAAATTTCTGCACGGTACCGAACTTATGATAGGTTTAAAACTAATCTAGGATATGGATTTACCAAAATATAGCGTGGAGAAATCTGAAAAATACTAAAAAATTTTTAAAGATTATATATTATTCAAAAATAGTCATTTGATTTTGATCTTTGGTCCAAAACATTGTATTTCGAGAAAAATAAGAATTCCGAGAATTAACCTAAACGGACTTAAACAAATCCCTCGAAGATGAGTTATTATTCAAATGGTGCCATTTAATGTTGAGCTTCCAACTCAAACATTGTATTAAGCGGCTTAGAAAGAAAAAACAGAAAACAGCTTTCTGAAGGAGCTAAAAATAAGGTAAACACTTAATTTACAGATTAAAGGTTTCAGGATTAAGATTTATGTTAATCTTAGAAACATATTATTGAAAAATTAAAATTAATTAATTTGAAAGAATTGCAACAAATACAGCTAAGAATCTAAATCGGTAATTTTATCCACAATGTAAAAATAATTCAAAATGATTTTTGAAACCGTAATAATGATTGATCCGTCTGTTTGTAGCTATATTTTTTCCATCTGTATGTCTTGCTGTCAGTCATTTGATTCGAAAAAATTCAAGTAAAATTTAAAGAAAAAAATCAAAGCAGTTTTTAGTAAAACTATAATTACGAGTTTATGTTTTTAAAATTATATTAAAGCTAGGAAAGTCCGTAATTTACTAAGGAAACACAGGCATTCAAAAGTGATTGTTAAAAATAAAATGATCATGTGATCAGACGACCGTGGTTTGTTGTCGTCAGAATTCTGTCCCGGCGGGTCTTGCTATAAATATTTATGTAAACATATCTTTAGAATTCTATGTAACGGATACTTTACTTACTCTTTATTTCTTTTTTCTCCGATTAATTGTGTTTGGAGTTTTCAATCTAATATGTTCTTGTATGTGATGTGAATAAAAATAAGAAAAAACTGGACAACATGTTTTTCATTCAAGAATCTCGTTTAATTTTCTTAGCGATATAATTTTTTTCATTGTTACTTAGAGTAGAATGTTTCAAGAGAACGTTGTAGAGTTATACCATACCTAGAAACTTTTATTTAAGTCCTAGAGACCTTACTAGGCTGTTAACAAGGTATCGCGCAGTCTAAAGCAAATCACAAATATTGCTTTGGGTTAAAATAATCTTTCTATTTAGCCATAAACTGAATAGAAAAGGCACAGAGTGTGCTACAACAAACTTCCGTTACTTTGCGGCATTTAAATTAACATAACAGATATTAAAATGCAGGCAACGTAGTTAGGGACTGCACATACAACAGACTAAGCAAGTTGGTTCAGATATTTTACAGTCGCATATTTTAAAGCACCGGCTAGCAAGGCGCAAGTACCAGAAGGTGTCATTTAAACATCCAATGTCAGTTTAAATACACTTAAACCTAATTTAATGAATGGCTAATTTTAATTTAATTTGGTGACGAATGCGGAAAGAAAACTTATAATTAAGATTTTAATCGTAATAATTGGTTAATTTAAATCTTACAATAAGTCATCTTGAAACGCATGAAATAATAGTACAGATCATCTGGAAAATCATGAATTAAACAGAATAAATTAAAAACAATACTATTGGGATATATTTGTAGTTGTATAAATAAATAAAAAATCTGTTAAAATAAAGTTTACACCAAATAATAATTTATTACTCAGAATCATGTAAATAACTTGTTTAATAAGGAATCGTTCCTAAAGTGTCACTGTTTATCTATCTCTCCTATTAATCGTACAACATAATCAAAGAGCAAAAGAGAGTTATAATAAGGGTTAAAACATCACGTCTATTAATCAAATGCACTATTACAAGCATTTGGATAAATGATATAAAATTGTCTGTCTGACACATGAAGCGAAGTCTAAACACGTTCTTACTTCATAAATTATGTAGTATAAATTTATTCAAATAATGAAAGATGTTTGACTAAAGCTCACTCAGTTAAATTCTCGCAATGCAGTTTCTGTGGACTGATTTGTCAAAACACGAATTGTAAGACAGCATCTAATATCTCTGAGTTGGTAAAGTACACATATCCATGAACTCTTTCAATCATATCTAGGAAATAAAAATACGTCAAGAGCGACTCACATATTTCTCCCATATATTCCACATAAACAAGAAAATTATTCCTCCCTCTTCAGTGAAAGGCCTGGATTTTGAATAGCTTCTGTTAAACCAATTTCACGGCTGAGCTACTGTAATAGCCGGGAAAATCTCAATAATGGCAAAAATAAGTACAATAGATTGAAGTTAAGAGAATGCAGCTATCGATTTATTTTTCACTGAGGCTGTGAGCAATTATTACATTGTCTTTTATGTGATTATGGAGCACATGAAGATTTCATCCCTTAAGAAATAAGACGTTTTAGTGAATACCAAGATGACAAGCCATTACCCAAAATGACAAACCAATGAACTAAAACGACAAAAGTATTACACTCTGTGTTACTAAATCTGATTAAGCTATAATTCGAATTGTGGAACGAATAAAATTGGTTGGTGGTATAGTAAATAGCTTGTTACGGCGTGGGGGAGTTTGTGGTATATATCATAAGAGATATTATAATTCGACAGACTGAAATTAGTTAAAAGCACAGTGAATATTGCAGTTGAATAAAACCGCATAGTATCAAATATTTTAATGTAAAAATTCTAAAAAAATACAATGTCGAAAGCATACAAAAACATTTAAATAACTAAAGTAGTTTCACATTAAAAAACAGATTAAAATAAGCGAGGTAAAATAATTTTAAAGCACATCATTATGGCAATAATGAATTGCATCATTATGGTGATCATCAATATCTTAGACGTATGATCGAAAAATTATAATTTAATATTATTTGCTATTAGAATTATTATTAGAATTAATTATTATTAAATCTTGTGATACAAGTATTTCCTAAAATCTGAAAAGGATTAAAACATGGACTGTTATCAATAAATTTAACTAAGGGGTGCCTTAAAGCAGTTAAAATCGTTTAGTCTAAAATCTTAAAATTTGGATAATCTCTTAAAAACGGAGCACCTTTAAATTACATTACAGTTTGTACAGATTCGTACACTTTTGCCCTGTTTACGCTAAACTAACGAATCCGCAGTTAGGCCAGTAGAAAATTGCGATCTGTGGTACCATCTCGAATACAAGATTAAAGAAGATGTAAAAGTACGTTAACTTAGGGTAACTGATACTCGATTAAAAACGGAGGCTTATTTTAAACCATCAGGAAAAAATGCTATGTTATCACCTCAATGAAGTAGAGTAACTGCAATAAAAATTTTAAACATGCTTTTATATATATTAGTCTTATCAAACCAGTACCTATTTGTCTGCTATCATTTTAGTCCTGTCATGTCAGTCATATCAGTACATCAATAAATAAAAGGTTTGCAGAAGAGAAAGAAAATCAACTTAAGTAAATTGAAATGTTTATATAATTCTACGTATAAACAATTATGCATTTATCTATCTATTTTTTATATTAAAATTCGTTTCAAGTAAATTTTTGAAATAATCTTAATTCAGTAACATCACTCAGCCAATTTTATTACTGTATTGACATATCTATCGACTGAATATCTGAGAAACGTCTTTTAATAGGTTTGAATTATTGACAAAGGCGCCTTCTTTGAGTTGGTATTGAAATGTTCTGTGCTGTGTTACGTTGGGACTAATCTCACTTGTCTCACCTAATCACAACAAGTCCATTAGTTTTATCGTGACAATGAGTACAAGACTGCGTCTGTTATTTGCAAGAGCCCTAATCACCATATAGTTGAAAATATGATTTTGTCCAGTTGACCACAGTTTTAAAGAAGAGCACCCCGGAGTAAGAGGACTTTTGGGTGAGCAATATATCTATAGCCCATCCATGCCGCAAAAGACACTCTACATTTACAACATCCATGCCTTCTCTGGGATTTGCACCGTGGCCTTCGAGAAACAAGGACACCCAGCTCTCTTATGATGTCACTATGAGGAGTATGAAGAAACCTCTCTCCTTCGCTGAAAGCGAGTGAACCCACAGCGCACTTATTCATCAGTAGAAGCTAATTTTATGTTATTCCGATGTAAAGTACATAGGAAATTATTAAATAAATGATACTATCTTAACATTTATTATATATCATGTTTTAAAACTTTAAATATCTTAGCTTATTTTTCTTAACGCTTTGTAAAAATTTTCACCTGGGTGATCAATAATTATTTATTTTAATCCCATTTTATTTTCCATAGTTTGGATAAACTTTTCAACACTACATAAAGCAAAAATGTTAAGCTTTCGAACTGTAAACAAAACACTGCACATTATTTTTCAATTTTGCATTTTTGAATGAAGAACACTTGCAGTTAATGTATGCACTGAAAGTATGTGAACAATATCTTTATATGATGAAAATATACTTAAAATCATAAATGCATGTACACTTGAAGGAGCTCCTGAACTGCTATAGGCAATTCCCGTTAAATTACCCCCCTTATAATCAAAATAAGATTTTACATGAATTTCATCTATTAATAAAACTACCCTTTATCACTTTCATTTAAAAATCTGAATTTTTGTTTTATGTACATTAATAAATTACAATCCATTTGTTCTTGTTTAGGATCAACACTGTGCTTTAAATTAATATTACGAATGGTATTTGGATGTGGAAGTAAAATGTACTCACTTTGTTTCAAAAATTTATACAACTGAGGTGATATATAGAAACATATAGAGTCAAAAATTAGTATATCTGGGTCATACCGTTTCGCAGTTTGCAGAACAACTGAGACTTGTTCAGTTACAAATTTAATAACGTTTTCTTTTTCATTAACAATGCGATTAATATCAGACAGTACATTTAATGCAGCAAGGAGTTTCTGTCTTATGACTTCATCTTCATTACTGCTAGAGTGTTTAATTTCATTTAAGACTTCATTTACTATATTTATGTTAGTAATTTTCCTGGGAAACTTCAATTTAAAAATACTTTTCAAAGAAGATTATTAGAAAATGCTTTTACCAACATTTCATGTCTAATATTTATGGAATATTGTATCTGAATCTCAAAGAAAAATGGATCCGTGCAATAAAACGAAAGGACTTTATTACAACTAAAAACAGCAGGGTGAGCTTTCATTACTAATATTTCATTGATATTCAAACGAAAATTAAAAATTCGATATGTTTAATATGTCTGTTTTTAAAGCCAAGGTGGTTTCCAATAAAAAACTAGAGTAAAATATAAAAGTAAACAATAGCTAGTGTAAAATGTAAAAGTAAAGAATAATCTTTATGAAATATTGAAATTCAGATATAATATTCAATTCTAAAAAATTTTTGAAAATCCGAGAGTTGTAGCATACTTTTTTATTGCATAAATCGTTCAAACAGAGTTGTTCTCTGTCTTCATCATACTTTTGTTTTTCTATCATGTTACTTTGAATAGCGGCGACAAGATTTTATTTTCTAGTTCTATCTTTTTTGTCACAGGATCTTTGCGGACTGCTTTCGAAGTAGTCAAAAATGACGGGCAACTAACCGTAATCGATTGCACTGCGCCTTTCGCTAATCTTGGAACCTTCAAGTATACAGAAATAGCTTTTTTTTTCTTTTTTTTTTCATCTAAGCCCTTGCCTCACATATGACGTCAGCTGGCTGAAAATGAAGCTCACATACTTACATATCCCGAAAATGAAGCAAGTGAGACACATTTAAGAAGAACAAACTTTTAGACATATCATTATACAATGAATTATAATATCATTTCATTCAAACAGCTTAAGGGGACACAGTACTAAACCAATCATCAAACTAACGATTTTTTTATAGGCAAAACTGCAATTTTTAAAAATATATGTGGAATATTTCAAAGCTGCACCTTCAGTAGTTATTTTTGAAAATGTATTTAAATTACTAAGATTTCTTTTTTTTTGTCTTATCATGACAAAAATTTTTCATTAAATCTAGGAGCAAAAGCATACAGTATTCCAAACACAGTTTTGTTTAGATTTTCAAGGAATACATAAAAAAAGCAATTTAGGGCAAAAATATTAATATAAAAACGTAATAACAAGTTTTTAAAAATGAAATTTTGTAAAATAATTTTAATTTCTATAAGCAACTTATTTAACATATGTTTTTCACGTTTTGCTTACAATTTTTTTAAAAATATATAATATTAATTACAATTTTCAGAATAAATTTGAAAATGTGACAAAAAGAATTGAAAGGGTAAGGTGTTCCCTTAAAATATTTAAGCGCACGAGTTTGAATTTTTAAATGAGAAACATTATTACTTTCAGATCTCTAAAACTATAACGACAGGTGAATTAAAAAAGCCGAAATAAGTTAGATATTACAAACGCTATTTTAAGGTCCAGATTCTGTATATTTATCTGATTATTGCTTTATAGTTGAGCATTGAATTTTCTACTGAATATCAAATGCTATATAATTAATGTATCATCGTAATGCACAATAATTAACTACTGCTGGCCACCCAAATTGCAACACCAAGAAAGACAAGAGATATCACAACAAAATTTATTTAGTAGATAACATGTTGACCAATTATCAAATGATTAAATTTATAGACTTCTGTGAGGTGTGGTTCCTTCTAGAATCAATAGTCAGAGTAGCCGCCATTGTTGGAGATCACCGCTGCCACACGCCTCGGCATTGATTCAAAGAGACTTTGGATGAGTTCTTGGGGTACAGCAGACCAAGCAGCTTCCACGCGTTGCCAAAGTTGATCTGGTGTCGCAGCTTGGGATGTAATCTGGGTCAATCGTTCAGCAACCATGGGCCGCATGTTTTCTATCGGCGAAAGATCTGGAGAGCGAGCTGGCCAGGGAAGCAATTCAACCTGGCGATTGACGAAGAACCCTTGGACAATGCGTGTTACGTGTGGTCACTCATTATCCTGTTGAAATATGGCTGTGGTAAGCCTGAAGGTAAGGAAGGACAACTGGCTCCAATACCTCGGCGGTGTAGCGCTGGCTGTTTAAAGTACCGGCAATGCGTACTAGAAGAGTGCAAGAGTGATATCCAATACCGCCTCATACCATAATACCCGGTGCAGGACCAGTGTGGCAGTGCATAACGCAGCTGTTCAGCATCCTCTCTCCACGGTGTCTCCAGACTTGAATCCGCCCATCGTGGTATTGCAGACAGAAGCGTGACTCGTCAATAAAGACAATTTCATTCCATTCAGTCGTCCACATCCTTCTTTCATCGCGCCATTGGCGGCGAAGACGTCTGTGGTTCTGCGTCAAGGGTAGACGAAGCAATGAACATTTTGCGGACAGACCATTCTGCTGTAAACGGCGTCGAATGGTACGCGCAGACACTGAATGATGCGTTACAGACTGAATGTGCTGTGATATGGTTCGTGATGCGTACAATGTTCCTGTCATCACGTGAATTAGTGCACTGATGTGGATGCGATCGAACACGTCGGTCCGTCGTACCCTCCATCCAACGGTCACATATCCGCATTACAGCTGTTGGGTTTCGTCCAACACGACTATCGATTTCCCTGAAAGATAATCCATACTCTCGTTAGGCCACTATGCTTCCTCTGGCAATATCGGATACTTGATCAAACGATGATCGCTGTTTACTACGAGGCATAATTTATCGTTTTTTTTTTTTGTAAAAATCACAAGAAAAACACAATTGCCGAACTTGAAATCGTCAAAAACTCCGAGCCTTAAATAGCGCTTTGAAGTGGCACCTCAGGAGAGCTTAATGTGCGTCTCCGGTGAAATTCTAATCGTTTGCATATCTCACCTCCGCTAATGCATGTTCTAAATTTCATGTTATTTACATGCTTCCTTCAGGGTGTTGCATTTACGGTGGCCAGCAGTGTATTAAAAATATAGAATATTTAATTTTCCTTTGAATATCAAAGAAATCATAGTAATGAAAGCTCACCCTCCTGTTTTTAGTTGGAATAAAGTCCTTTCGTTTTACTGCACGGATCCAGTTCTCTTTGAGATCAGCATCATTAGGAAAAGCAAAAATACGTACTTTCGGTCCAGATTTGTAATTACCATTACATCGTGGCACTAAGCACTGTAAGGCCTTATATTATATTGTTCTGGAACAACTCTTAAATTGCCCAAAACCTCAAATTTAATATATCTAACTGCAGAAAAATCCCGGTAGGTCAAGAATTGCAGTTCAGCCTCTTCTTTCGAAGCAGTGGAGAACTGACAATAACCTTTAGCCCAGCGTTGCTCTGACCTCTGAAGAAGGGATGCACTCTTCGTAATGACGTCACACGTTTAACGTCACTCAGCTGTAAGGCTTTGTTTTCGAAGGCCACGTTTGCACCCGGGCCCTTTTGCATGGTAGTGAAAGTCATTTCTACATTGCATCGCCCACCCGTTATAGTGGTTAGCGTCGCTGATAGCCGTGCCGAAGAGCCCAGGTTCGAATACCGGAGAAGGTATGGATGTTTGTAAATGTATAGTGTCGGTGCGGCATGGCCGCACTCTAAATATGCGGCGAGCCGAAAGTCTTTTTTTGTGGTTTGGTGGAAGGAGAGAGGGGTGGAAGGCTCTCGGACCCCTACCGGGATGTTTTCTATCAAAATTGGGGGGAACTGAGCCAAATCGTACTGTCACCTGTTAGGTTGTAAGGTATTTCTCCCTCATTCTTAGCATGCCTTCGTGGTATAGTGGTCAGCACGCTTGGCACGTATTCCAAAGTTCCGTGGTTCGAGAATCTAATGTATCTGCAAGGTGCTCAAGTCTGTTGCCATCGACAGACGTAATCCTTGTCACGAGAAATTTGGGCTTAGGCTGACTTCGTCAAACAAGTTATAAGGTATTCCTCCCGCCTTCTTCTCATGCCTTCCTGGCATGAATCATTTTTCATTCTTCCGCTTCGAAATAAATTCTAATGACTCTACAAAGCGAGCATAAGCAAAAACAATAATAAACACTTCTGTACTAAAATCAGTTGGACGGAGTTAAGTAATTTATAGAATTAAGTTCTGAAACATAAATTAAGTAATTTGTATTCTAAGCGCTTTGAAGAAGCATATTTAGAAACGCAATATTTTAAGTAAATAGAATACTATTTTAGATTAGCTGAAGGCTATTTACATATAAAACGATCTAATTGTGTTTCATTTTTTGATACTGGTTTAAGGGATGCAACCTTTCAAAGTAATTGATTTTATAGGTTTATGTCATTCTGAATTTAAAATAAAAATTGTTATTGAAAATATATTAAGCATGGGTACTCAACCCAACATTTTAAAGTATTAAGAAAAAGATTTAGGCCTAAATCAAACTACATAAGTAAAAGTGCTGTTTTAATCTTTTATTCCAGAGTCGCGATTTTATAATTTGTGAATAAAAGCGGTTTAACGGATATAATAATATCTTCACGGGAATATATATATTTATAATATTTTCACGTGAGACGTTTATTAGTTAAAACAGTATCGTGCAATATTTATTACCCAAGTATCATACAAATTAAATGAAAGTGAAACAAAACTAAAAGTCCAAGGCCAACAACAAAGCTATTCTAATGGTAAAGCTATTTTTGTCATTAGCAGGCAGATTAATATGTGAAGAAACATAGGTGTTAATGTTTAACAGTAAAAAGGAAATTTATATACTAAAGAACATCATCAACCGTAATGCGATACAGTTGCAGCGCACCTTAGGGAGAACTGTGAAACGTTTCAAAATCTTCTCACTTCTTAATAACGAATTCTCTGCTACATGAAAAGAATGGACATTGAACTGCAATGATATCGTCGGAAGAAACTATAGAAAGAGATTTCGTTGAAAATTGTCTCTCTTGAGGATATGTAAGAAGTGTTAGTACTTAAAGTTGTTTTCAAAAAAGGAAACTGTGAAAGGTTAGAATTATTTCACCAGAAACAATCTCAAAAGTATAAGCCTTTTGCTAGCACTTTTCAAAATAATAGGGCTGATCTCAAGGGCTCTGGTACAGCCACTAGTAATATTCTACATTTCACGTTGGATAGCAGTTTATTATTATTATTATTATTTCCTTTTTATAACAGCTGAAGGACTAGGAATAAATGAAGATCAAAGTAAATCTATTTTTGGAAAGCGTAGAATAGGGCCATTTTATTTTCTAAAGTCTGCAACTGATGAAGCATTGCTGAAAATGCTGTTTGGCAGTTATGTGAGATAAGATGAAAACATTTTACTGGGTTTAGATACATTATTATATTTAAGATATTATTACGATCTACACATGCACCAGTTTACCACATTGACAGCTTCTTTTTTTCTCATTTTAGTGCTTTTACACATAACTAACACAAAATCCTTGCAAATAGTATAACGGTAGTATCCAAATATTTGGATTTTTATGCTCATTATCATCAGGAGTGCCATTGTAATGTAGGTTTGGGTATTGGCTGTTTATAAAAACCTGCTTACCGAATGTATGCCAAAAATAGTCAAATTCCTTGACAAAAATAGCATTTCATTTATTTTTTGTGGAATATTTAATTTGATACATTTCAAAGAATTACATTAGAAGAAAATTCTAATGTGAAAAATGAGAGAAATTCAGAAAATTAATTTAGTTTGAAATTCAAACGAACAGCATTCTAGAACTAGCTAAAAACATATATTGAAAATTTCATTAATCATAGATATGATATATTTAATAATTACTAAATAAAATTAGTTAAATTTTTAAAGTTCATCTATTTAATAATTAAACGATATGAATGCATATGGATATCAAAATAATACGCCGATGATAAAAAATTAAAATATTGTGCAATTCAAAGTAAATGGTTAACAAAATGGTCAGAAATAATGGAAAATGACCATGAATCTCTCAGATGTCAGTTGGGATCTAGGAGAATCAATCACAAAACACACTTGTTGCTACCCTGTAGCAGCAATTGTCGATTTAGAATGTTCTCGAAGGGGTATTTAACCTCGTGTTGCAATCATGATGTTCATTTGGCAGACTCGCAACTGCGTCAATAGGACAAGAGAGCATGTATCCACGTGTTGGATCCGGAATAATGTCACAACAGCATGCACATGCTGTTTCGTATTTTGTTTTGTCACGTTGAAAGATTAAATCGGTGTCCGAATATCGACGCATGATTTTAATCGGTTCGTAATATGAATTCGAACATACTGGAGAAAGCGGTAAAAAAGTTTGCTACTGGTTTTAATGCGTATATATTGAGGTAGTACCTTTATAATACAGAGGTTTTCGATGCATGGTGATGGAGTTTTAGTACATGAAGAAATTTCTTGATCTTGTACATCTGCAACACTTTTAAGTTTTCTGGCTTTGCGTAATCGTTCCCATAGATCTTGTTTATCAGACGCAAATACGTTTTGTTCAGTTTCTAAATTTCCGTTAGCGTTACTGTTTCCAGAGTAAGTATTCACATAAAGTTTGGAAGTCGAAGTTTCTAAAGAAGAAAAAGAGTCATAGAGAATTCTACGACCTGCGTAATCATTTCTCGCATAATTCAAGATTTGATTATCAGCAACAACATCATGGATTGTACAACTGTTTATAAATTTTTCTCCTGTGCAACTAAGTTTTCCATTATGTGTCTGAATAAAAAAGATTTCATTTCATAGATTGAAAACTGGATCTCAGTATTCAAATGTAACTTGTGGAAAGCATTTTTTACTGCACATTTCTGAAACTGAAGAACCTTGAGAGCTCGATTAGTATATCTATGCCATGAACAAGGCTGTTTATTTAAACACAATTTATAAGTAGTTTTGGCTAACTTTTGAATGTTGTTTTGCTTTCTCTTTGACTATTGAGAACAAATAGACCTCTCTTTGCCATTCGGGTTCACAAAACTAAAGATACTTTTATTTGTCGAAGATTTTTTAGTTCTTTTGATTCTAACTCTTATCTTTTTGTTTTCCTTGTGTGACTTGCTTGAAGCTGTGTATAAATATAAAGCAACTAAAAATGTAACAAAATATAAAATCCCAAGACCACTAATTGCAATAACTGAGGTATTTTCCTTCATTCCATTCAGGTTATCAATAACGATTTTGTTACTTTTTACGGCAGACTTTTTTCTAAAGCCAGAATTTTAACTGCTACTAGGTAACAGTACTGGTTTTGTTTAATATTCGAAATAACGCTTTCGTTAATTAAAAAGTCATTTGTCATATCTTTACTGCTGCCCTCTGCGTTATCATACTGATATATATGACTGAACTCTTTATTTCGATTTGATGTTTCAGTGGAAACGAAGCTGGAATCATATTTTTATTTAAAAACCTGGATTTCATAGAATTATTCTTCAACTTGTCTCCCAAATTCGTTTCTTTCGATTTTTTCCAGATATGTAATTTTTTAGAGTTTTAAAAACCCTTCCTCTTGAGGAAGCATCAAAGAAAGTCTTCTGGCGATAATTGTTCCTGTCCACATTATTATTTGAATTGTATTCAAAGACCTTTATGGCATGACGTATGGCTTCAGAGACCAATCCAGAAAGAGATTCAGCTTTCTGAGCTTTATTCTGAGAAAATTTAAAATGTCTGGCTGTCGTTTCTCTAATTTCGAAAGTGTTCGTTCTTTCTTCTGTAATTATTTCAGCGGAGGAACTAGCCTTTGTTGCCATTATGTGTTCTGTTTCTGATTTCTGTTATAGCGAAGGTTAACGGTTTCGAATATATCTATCAAACGATTTTCAGACTTTAAATTATTTACTTCATGGATTAAATCTATTCTTAGCCATTTGATAGCCATCAGCCCGTTTATGACCATGTCGAAAGTATGGTCCTTTATTTAGCAAATAAGCTGATGTTACTTCCATTCTTTCATTATTTATAACATCTTGGAGTAAGAGATTTCCATAATTTGCGAGGTTCATTCAAAGGATCAATCCCTTCTTTCTTGTACAAATCGCCATCAGCCAATTTATGATATTCTTCGTTATTTAGAAAATAAGGAGATGTTAACTCTACCATTTTCTCGTTATTTAAAACGCCTTGAAGACTGGGATTACCAAAATTTTGGGAATTTCTTTCAGGGATGAATAGTCGCTTTTCATCCCTATTATCATTAGTTCATATATGAAATATGTCCCTCACTTGGAGAATAAGGAGATAATAATTTCTACAATCTTTCTTGAACTAAAACATTACAGAGCCGTTCAGTAGATACATTCTCAAATGAATCGGCTCCTAATTCTTGGTTTGAAAAAGGTTCCATTAATTTGTTTTCGCTGATTTATCTAAAATCACCAAAGATTATTTTTGCATTAATATTAACAAGTTTCACATTCAAAATGACTCCAAATAAGCAATGAAATAAATCAGTTATTTGTATCTGCTGTTTTTTATTGTTTGGCGCATTCTCAGAAAAATAACAATGCAGTATCTATAATCAATTGTTTTACATTTGTATTGTTGCTCACAGTAATTTAGTTACATTAAACGAGAATCAATTTTCTTGAGAAATCCATGTTTTCTCTTAATTCGAAATTCATTAAAGCAAAAATTATCTTGACAGCCGGTCGCAGCTAGCAGAGTTTCTGTAGAGACGAAGCTTAGTTGGAGGAATCCCGTTAAAGATCATGTTCCTTGCACTTAAACCATAAAATTCTATTCAACAGCAATATCACAAAACATTTAAAAGAACATATGTTAAGAATTTCCGATACACAGTCTCGAGCGTTGGAGGTATTTTTTCGTACAGTGGTACTATTACTCGCTTTGAAATTATTGAGTGTCTTCATCAAAAACCCATAAATGCTTTACAAAATATGAAATAGATAATAAAACAAATTTCAAATTCTAAATTCGGGCTTCCAGATATCCATATTCTGTGTGGAAATGTACGTTATTCAAAATATGATGGCTCTAGGTACCGCCTGTTGTTTAGGTTATTTTATCACAATGCGAGAAACATACATAAATTAATACAGATTCTTCATTATTTAATTTCTTTAAATATAATACAGGGCTCTAATAGTTGGTGACAACAATTTCGAAAGTGATAAGCCGTTTATGGTGAATCGACGCAAAATGCCAAAGCGAAATTAATAGCCCTTCTGGGCTAACGCCCTTTGGCTAATAATATTTGAAATTTGTTGTTATTGTATTGCTTAAGTTTAGATTATTACCAATATAACTGAATAACATCAAATGAAAAAAAAATTAAAGTGGGTTTTAATGCTCTTCAAGAGGAAATTTCTCACTAAATTAAAAACTTCAGTTTCTGTGTTTATTTTTATTAGTAATGTAAAAATAAAAAAGTATTTAAAAAAGATTAAAAATATAATAAATTTTTAAATTTAAAGGAAAAAATATTCTAGAAGAAGGAACTAAACATGAAATCAATGGAATTTAATACTTTTGCTAAGAAACTGGACCATTTTTTAACATGAATATACAGTTTATATTCTGGCACAGTTTTCAACAAATAAATAATGCACCTTGTTTACGTTTCCTTTCTGATTAATTAAATATAATTGCATCGTAAATTTTTTGTAAAAACAATTTGTTTACCAAATTAGTTTCTCAGCATGCATTTGAAACCCTTACTGTAAGTTTAATAGAAATAATTCGTAAGTTTATTATCGTAAGTATTTTTATTTTACGAATTATTCGTAAGTATTTTTATTGTTTTCCTCATGTTTGACTTGTAATGCAGTACAATAAACTATACCGCGGCAGATTGATAATGATAATTAAACCTGTACCAGGTATGTTTTTAAGGCAAAACGCACTTTGAAAATGTTCTCAAACGTACCGTAATTTTAGAGTTCATCATCTGTTTCACCTTTATTGCTTTTTCTAGCCAGTCTAGTAGACAATCTTAAGAAGGGGCAGTTATAAACAGAAATGTCAGCTGCATTTTATTTTTAAACTCAAAACTATGAATCAAGCATAATCCAGGCAATTTTTCTGAAGCAAGGCCTTGAAAAAAATTTTAATTCTTAAAATAGAAAGAAATGCTCATTCTTATTTTTGACTGAAATTCAACAAATTGTAATGGTTTCAACATTATTTTTTGTAGAAATTTAAGATAAATGCAGTTTTCAGTCACCTAAATGGAAACTTGAATTATTGAAATCAGTGAATTATTTCTTTACCAAGAAATTCAAATTACATTTAAGCTTAAAACCAGATATTCAAAATCAATTTTGGCAGCAATAACAAGTAACATTTTTTTTCTTTAAAACGTCTGTAGTACTATAACTTCGTATAATGAAATTCAGCTTTTTGGAATAAAACATTCCAATCTAAATTGAAGTAAAAGAAGTTGTAGTTTTTAAAAATACTAATTTTATTTAAAAGTTTCATAGAATTTGAATTAATTGATAAGTGATCAACTGAAAACTCTGTCTCTCTAATTCTATTCTTTAGTATACTAAAGAAAGTAACCTTCTATTTGGCTAATAGACCTCGTGAATGTTCCAGCCGTACCTATGCAGTTAATATTTATTTACACGTGTTTTATATGTTTTTAACAAAGAACTTGTAGGAT
This sequence comes from Stegodyphus mimosarum, assembly GCA_000611955.2. NCBI lineage: Eukaryota > Metazoa > Arthropoda > Arachnida > Araneae > Eresidae > Stegodyphus > Stegodyphus mimosarum. Next base: position 92,560 of record KK116414.1, read on the forward strand.
TAATAACTGCAATATTTGTAGAGACATTAGGTTATTTCGAAGCAGGAGAGATGAAAAAATGAGCAACACCTTCGCCGGGAATCGAACCACGGACCTCTCGGTTACGCGTTGAGCATGCAGACCACTACACCACGAAGGCATGCGAAGAAAGCGGGAGAAATACCTTATATATTTACTTTCCGATTTATGTTTATATGTATTCATCTAGCAAATATTTTAGACCAATCCGCATTCTTAAATGTTTACATAAATTGAGAAACTTAATTTTATTTGGAGGGAGGAAGTAATTGTGAGAACTAGAGAATAAACAACTGAATTTCTTTTGGAATTAGAAAAAAATTAAGTGTTTTAAGAAGCGGAGTCAAATCTTCTCCATTACCTGGTTTCATTGAATAATAAGTGGAAATGAAAGCGATTCGTAAATAATATGCTGCAGCAATGATTATAATGTAACTATATTACATTTTACGCAGAATAAGCACTATTAAAAAATACCTGATCCATAATAATATTAAAATTCCATCTATTAATTAAATGCAATTAAAATATAAAGGAATTGGGAAAAGAATTAAATGACAGAAATGATTATATTTCAGAGCATTTTTACTTTTCATTATAAGTCTTTTCAAATTGTTTTCTTTGGAATTAGAATGTTAGAACACCCTGCGCGGGAAGGTGAGTAGGTAGGTGGCGCAGGGCGGGGACAACTGGTGTCTACCATGGTAAGCCGGTATATTTCCCTTAGTGTAAAGAACCTTGAAAAGACATCACTTTAAAAACTAAATAATTTAAATTCAGAATAATGTGCGAATAAAATAGGCTCACCAGTGGCCGAACGGTAAAGTCATCGAATGTTGGTAATTCGATTCGTCTTCGAATCTTGTGGAAAAATTCAATTGCATAGGAGTTTTTATTATTTTCCCCATATGTGACTTGGTACGAATCTACACTTTCAAAATTCCTCCGCAACAGCCTCCATCCTCACTAGAAGACAGCCCTTTGGTTGCTTTACCTTAATCAGTTAAACTAACAAAGAATAAAAAAAAGTCTTAAAGGCTAAATTTTGAAATACAAACGTGTTTGTTGATTTAGGAGAACTTTCCGATTTAGAAGATTTCATCACACAAATGAATGAGGAATTGAAATTCAAAATCTAATTTAAAGACTCGGTGATGCATATTTATATATAAACTTAAGTGTATATCAAATATATGTGTAAATATTCTGAATACAATAATATTCTAATAATTAGTGCTGCGTTATGTCCTCAGATTAATTCTTTACCTAAAAAAAGTGTTTGATTGGGAAATAATTGCCATTGGAAAATAATATATTAAAAGAGTGTTTAAGTTTACAGAGAATAAATAGAGCAGAATTTCTGTAGTTACTAAACAATTAAAAAGTTGAGTTAAAATACACACCTGAAAAAGAATTTATTTTCTTTCATAATAATATTAAATATTAGAGAAAAATGTTGCAATATTGTTGAAAATATTATAAACTGGTCTGCGATACTTTGAGAAAACAAATCACACATGTTTGGAAAATCATCAATATTTATTTGCCCTTCACACTGGATTGCATTCAAATACTTAATCATTTGTATTCTATAGTAAAGGAAACGTTACGTCTGAAATATTTTTATTAAAATTCAAATGTATAGTCCCACTTATCAACAATGTTTTCTCAGTGTTGTGTTTACCATAAATTCCGTTTAAATAGATGAGTATCCATGAAAACAAATATTCAGAAGAGAAAAGCATTACTTAAAAGAAGAAATTCTCGAATAAATAATTTTTACATTTAAAGCGATGCACGAGTTTCTTTATTCTTTTCAGTTAATACATACACGCAATATAATGTTATTCAAGAAACGTGAGACATTTAGAAATGAAACATATTGGTATAATATACATAAAATACTCAAATTATCTATGTAAATAATCTAACGTCGTATTAATCTTAGTACATTATTAATAACAGTACTTCCTAGTGTCATAAAATGTCTTAAATTAGAAAAGTCTTTGATTAGAAAAGGCGAAGAGAAAAAAGACATGTATGGCATCGACGAACTGAGCTGATCAATACTTAAGTTTACAGAGTTTTAAGTATTGTTATATATTTTATTTTAATATTCGCTTAACTATTTTTTATCTGGAAAGTAAATTGGTGAAGATATCCGAATTTGCTCCGGATATCTTGTCCTATAAAAGTGCCATTGTTTGGCCTTGCAAAAAGACTAAAAATTTTGGTTATTTTTTTTCCTCTTCTGCCATGTATATTCACAAAGTTTACATGAACTGTTAACACAGGTGACAGGTGACGGAGGACGGGGACGCCTGACGTGTGACATAGGCAAACAGGCATGTGTCCCGCGTCCTCCCCTATTTAGAAGCAACAGCTCCCTGGAGCCGCAGGAGGCCGCACCGGGAGCCTGTAAGGATCATGAAAGTATTGACATGGCCATACAAGGGCAGATGGTTACATAGGATGTTTGCTTGACAGAGGTACATATATATCACATATGAACACATACACGAAAAAAAAAAACTAGCAACACATAAATTACATACATTAGCACATACATAAACGCATAAGTAAACACATAAAGTAAACACGTATGATACATATATAAACACATATAAAATACATTTAAGACAGATATAAAACACACGATACAGATAAAACACACAGGAAATGCACATTTATAGTTGATACAATAATATGCGTAAATACATTTATACGCTGCACTAATACACAATAAATACACATAGAGTAAACACATTACAACACACATTATACGAAACATAAGAGTACATGATACAAAGTACACGGAATACGACATTAAGCAGCATAAAACATATATAGACATTGCTAAGCGCTATATTACTGCTACAGTTACTCTACACACTACATTATTCATACAGTTAGAAAATACAGTAATACACGCCCAGTTGTACAGTATTCGTTGGTTCAGTTAAACGTGCGAAGTGACATTATTATAGTACTTACAATCTGCCTGGCGCAGAATGTACACGATACCCACAAGTGTACAGCCTGCAGCATGTGATGTTGCACAGTTTGTTAAGGCAGAATGCAGTAACTGAGACTATTATGACTAGCACTGTTTTATAATGGGAGGCAAAGGTCTTGACCGTAGGCCTTAATGGTGTTGACGATGGTCATTTTAATCAAAGTTGCACACTGTGTTGATTGCCGCCTTATTTTTAATTAGAAACTTGTGGAAGGCTGGTAAATTCGTGGGTTCCGGGAAATGGTACTGTTCTGTGAGTGGGCACCGGAAGATATAGTGATCGGGTGTCCCCTTTTCACCACATACACAGTGATCCGTGTTAGAAATAGTGCGTCTGTTGAAGTAGTCCGGGAAGGGACCATGCCCAGTTACAAAGTTAGTAAGTGGAGCAATTGCTATGAGTCTGTCCGTTGTCACCGTCGGTAGAAAGCCATGCACTCTTCTTCCTGTGTCTCCATGTTCCCATATTCTTTGCCACCATTGGACTGCTGCGCCTTTGAGCAGTCTTTTAAGATGGGAAGGTGGCGCTGGAACAGTCATGGGGCTTGCGTTGATATTTGAGGCTGCCTCTTTGGCGAGTACGTCCGCTGCCTCATTACCTGTGTTGCCCTCGTGAGCTTTGACCCACGTCATGTCCACGTGTACCTGTGGGTTATCCTTTAAGAGTTGTTGAAGGCGGATGATCAAAGGGGAGGCATGGTTGTGCTTGCTTAGGGCTAGCAAGGCAGACATGCTATCCGTATAGAGATAAGCTTTTGAGATTTTCCGGCTTATTAGATATTCAACAGCAGCAGTAATTGCTATCACTTCGGCCTGAAAGACGCTATTGCTGTCACCTAGGTGGCCTTTCCAATGGTTTAATTCTTGGCCTTGCTTGTAATGGAGAAAAGCACTGCCAACGCCTTCAGCATGTTTAGAACCATCAGTGTAGAGTGTATGGCTGCTGATGTGCTGTATTTCCTTGTTGTTCTGCTGCGTGATGTGGGTGTGGACCCCTAGTCCTTTATGCGCTGGGTGTGTATGCAGCGGCGTCCTGGGGTGCTCGTAATGTGCTGGACTGTAGAGAGTACCAGCGAAGGAGGCGTCTTTCCTCAGGTGGATAACTCTTGTATATGTCGCCTCTAACTCAGCCTGGATGTGTAGAGGGACTATACCTGCTAGAGTTAGGGCAGAGCTTGTGGCTGTTGTGCAGTATGCCCTGCAGATGCTTATGATAAAAGGGCGCTGGAGTGAGGTTAACTGCTTTATTTTCCTTGTTGTCATCGGTTGAGCCCAGATTGCAGCTGCGTACAGCGCAATTTTTTCCACCACCGTACGATAAAGCACTTTTTGAATGTGGGGATTTAGTCCCCAATTCCTTCCTTGAAATTTCCGCGTCATTCTGGCAATAGCGGAAGTTTTTACTCTCATTTGCTGCAAATGTGGCACCCATGTTAGGCCAGAGTCCCAGACCAGTCCTAGATACTTCAGTGTATCCGTGAATTTAATGTTGCGGCCAAGTAACCGAATACAAGGACGACGTACAGGCCTCGTGCCTGGTCTCGGGATAAGGAGTGCAGAAGACTTGGTGATAGAAATCTTGAGCTTAAGGTCTTCGCATAAGCTTGCGAACTTAGCGCACGCTTCACTGCCATTGGCTTCAATTTCGTCTCGTGTGCGACCCTTAACAAGGATAGCCGCGTCGTCAGCATATGCAATGATGGTG
>KK116414.1:101830-112679 GCA_000611955.2 Stegodyphus mimosarum
GGGGTCTGGTTCTGTAACCCCAGATGACGTTGTGGGCGTTGAAGTCGCCCCCAATGATATGTGGCACCGTAGGACATTTCAGTTTAACGTGAGTATGTGCTGTAGTTACGTCAGTGAGGTCAGCACTGGGGGAAGAGTAAACGGAGCTTAGTAAGAACTGTTGATTGTTAAAGATAACTAGTACGAACTGTTAACACACAAAAACACTGACTCGGGATTTCAAAATACTAGAAATGTTTAATTATTCTTAGTTTTGCAACTGAGGATAGAAAAGATTTGTAAGGCAATTTAATTCGTAATCGTAAGTTTAAATACTTTTATTTTGGAAGACAGATCAAGATGTGCTCTCATATATTTAAAGCTGTGAATGTAGAAGATTTCAGTAATACATTTAATAGAATGTTATAAGCTTTATTGTTACGATTTGCACTCTGAAAACTCTTTTAAAGTCAGTTTTAAAATAAAAGATGAATAACTTTAAGGCATCAGCTGCCTAATTTAGTTATTGTTTACTTAAATTATTATTTATTGAAACCACTATTCAATTAAATTTTAATAACGATTTATTATTATTTGTAAGTATAATAAATTATTATTTATTAATAACGATTCGATTCGTTAAATCATCGAGAGGTGACTGGTGTTATTATAGTAAACGTAAGTTAATATCTTGAAATTAGACAAGCAAACAACATCCTTATTTTGGAGTAGATTTTAAATAAAAAAAATCCTGTTGATTTTAAAGACGATCAGACACATTCGGTCCTTCTTCTTCAGGAACAAAATTCCTTTAAAAAATGGGAGGAACAACAGCTGTTTTGTAACCAAAAGTAATAGGCATAACTACGCGAACACGAAAGTAGCGCCGTTTATGAAGGAAAATAGTAATAAACCATGAAAAACTAAGGCATCCAGTTCTGTAAACTTTCCGAAGGCCTGGACTAAAATTATTGTCTTTAACTAATTTTTTTTGTGTGTGTGTGTAAAATTTCTCTTACTATGTCGGTTCTTCCATTTTCCGAAAACATGTTTTGTTCCCAAAGAAGAGGGAACTTCATCTGATTTACCTTAAAATCGGTAGACTTTTATTAAAAACGTATATTCAAAATAAAGCCTGCAATTTTTCTTAACTTAAAATTTTATATTTGTGTCTTTCTGTTCCATCTGATTGAACTTTTGAGGTTTTGAATGGCGTATATTTTAAATATAATATAGTTTATTGTGCAGTTTCAGCATACTATCTAACATTTCCTTAAGAAAATCATAGCAATAAATAGAGAAAACATTTCTTAAATACACAACTATTTGTTTTTTATCATTTATCACGCACACAGGTAAATGTTTACTGCCAGAACACGAGAAGCATCTGTCTCGAAGCATGGTCTGTTTTTAGTAAGTTTTCTTCTGCGCAGGTTTTTGGAAAATGTTTAAAAAATGAGTATGTGAAATTAAATAAATAATATAAAAAGAAGGGTGCAGTAAAGACAATATGCACCACTTCTTGCTGAATAAAACAGAAAATATTAGTCTAAACATATTAAAGCCAAATCGACAAATGTCATGGTTGCTGTTCGCTCTACTCTTTAGAATGCGTAAACGACCCAAGACATTTATGAGAAAATTTTGAAGGCATTTCTTTCCGACTATCTTAATGTTAAAGAGCGATAACCAGAATTGCAGTTAGCTTTACCAATTAAATATAATACTGTCGGAATTGATAACTTCAAATGCAAAACAAAATTTATTCAACTCATTTCAAAATCCATTATAATGGTACTTTCAAAAAATATGTTTTTGCTTACATTCAAAAATTTGAGAATTAAAACTGAAGTGCATTGAATTTCTTCCTAAATTCAAATTAAGGCTAAATGAAGTTAAAAAGTTTCAATTCGGAGTTTAATTTCTTAGACCAAGAATTTTAATAAATTTAACTTACGTATATGGAAAAGAAGTACATTTGGCTTGTTTACTGAGCTCACATTGAGTTGCAGTATAGGACTATTCAGTTTAAAGTTATTAAATTAAAAAAAGGAAAAGTTATACCTGTTGTGAAAACTAACTTTATGACTAAACAAAAAAATAGAATAGTCTCAATGCACTTTCTCCGTTGAGTAATCTATATGTACCTTAAATATTTTGCCTTTTCAGTCACGTATAATTTGTATTTATATTGGAAATGAGCATTTCAAGGCATTTTTAAATCGTGTATCATTGTTTCTCTAAACTAGTACACACAGTTATGCTTTTAAAATCGTAGACAGACTTATAAAATATATTTGTAGAGTATATCGCATATGACTATTTGCTAATGTTAGTTATTAAATTGTTATAAGCTGTAAATCAATAAACTAGCTAATGCTAGTTATTAGCTATTAAGTGCTTTTTAATTAGATTTGATTCGTTGCTCTTCCTGATCCTTTTTTCCCATTTCTTTTTCTGTAAATCTATGTAATCGAACAGATTAGTGTTTTGGGATTTTGATAAGCACGACACTTTTGTAGATTTTGCATGTAGAAATTTTGGTATGCATAACGCCTATTTTTAATCTTTAATTTTAATCTTTAAGGCACTTTAAAAAATTAAATCATCAGTGAAATGTTTATGACGCGTATAAATTATAGAAAATATGTTCTTGTTTTGAACGATTTTTCGAGAATTGATATCAAATAAATTTTATAAAAAGGTCGCATTTGCAGTGTACTAGAAAAAACTAAATCTTTTCAATTAGTGTTTTACCTTAGTCATGTTCAAATTAGAATCGTGAAAAAGGTTTGTAAAATCAGATTTAAGTGTATTTTGTAATTTTCGAAAACAAAAACATTTTCTGTCATTTTGTTGATTTACCCCGATTTTCAAACACCTAGGGCTTTTACCGTTATAATAATACTTTTGCTTTAGTTTCGCAGTCAAAATATTTTCTCATTGTTAATGAACCTATTAACCAAAGGAGAAAGGTTTCCACAAGCCTGCAAAATTGCTTAAGCTTGAAACAGATATTTACTTTCTTTCGGCCATTATAATTTCAACACGCATTACTTTAAATAAAGAAAATGAAGTAAAGGAAGAGTGAGCACTAAACGCATTAGTAAAATAAATATTGTTATACGTTGGTAGCTGTACATATATGTTAGAGGTAAAGTGTATAATTCAGTTACTTCATAGAATACGTAATTATTTCGTGAAATAAATGATAAAGCCAGTTAAAGTGCGTAATAAATTAATAATTCTACATTTTAACTAGAATAACGAGTTATTGTAAAAGCTAACTGATGATAAACAGATAATATACGGCATACAAAATGATATTCATATTATTACGCAATAAAAACTTTTGTTATGATGGGAATTACAAAAATGTCACATAGAATTAAGTTCGTATTCTTAAACGAAACATAAATGTAGCTACCATTACCGCTATATAACACTTTATAATGGGTTGAAAATTATGTGTTATTTCTGACCAATGATTCTTACTTTACAGTCTTTTCAGTTTTGAACTTTGATTAAAATCCCTTTGTATATCGCTATACAGCAGCTGTTGCTAATAAATGGAATGGATCTTGTCGATTATTTTACACTTTAATGAGGTAGATCACGTTTCAGATCGTTATTCTAAGAAATAATTATTTAAAGTGTAGAATTATGAAGTTATTACACACATTAACTGATTTGAGCAGTTATTTCGTGAATTAACGGATTTCATACTTTAAATGTAGTACATAGAAATATGATTATCATTGACGAGACTGATTACTTATGAAAACTACATGTTGCATAATGTGGAAATCATATAAATGGTGGAGGCTATTGTTGTTTAAGGCACTTGAGATAAGAAAAATAAACAGTTACCTTTTCGTATAAAGAGTAAAACGAGAAAAATGATAATCCCATGTTCCATCTTATGTTTGACCAGCGATTAGTGCAACAGCTGGTCGATGATTTCCCGATGGAGCACCCACACACAAAACCCCTATCCTCATATAAAGAAGGAACAGTGGATGGTAAGCTTTATATTATACGTTATTCAGAAGAAGTAAAAAGGAAAAATTGCTTTTCATGCGTCAGTCGGAAAATTAAAGGATGAACATATGAGGCTCATATTTATCCTTACTTGAGAACTGTTTCCATTAAAGAAGACTTCAAATTGCATGTAACATTGAAAAATCATAAGCTATTAATTTTCATTTTATTATTAAAAAAACAGAAACTAGAGGTCTTTTCATTTTAAGCAGGCTTGTATAACTGATATACTTTCAGAGGAAAACATCAATGGCATTAAAACAAAAGTATTTTCTTTTCTCAAGCCCTCTATCTCACTAAATAAACAATATATCTCTGCCTCTCTCATGACAAAAGGAAATTCTTTCTCTACAAAAATAGATTCATATTTTATATCTAGTATTACTAGTGGCTATGCAGATAAGACAACAGAAAGCTGGGAGCATGTTCCGAATTCTGGTTTTGGTGCCTCGTTATTTTCCTCAAATACGATGAGATTTTCTTAAACAGTGCTTTAATAAAGCACGTTTCTCACTCAAATATTTCACAAACGCCTTAATATTGTAAAATTCCATACCCTTAAAAATATTCCATGGGAAACATGTAATTGATAATGTTTATTTAGTTAGAAGAAACCAGATAAAGCTTATCTCCTCAGGCGAAAAAATTTATTCTTCGAATACTTCCTGAGGCAAATGTTTTAAATGTATTGAAAATCTGGAAAATAACATACAGTTCCATATAAAACTAAGGATTATAAAATATAGAATGAATTCTCAGTGTTTCAGAGTTCTGATCGTGGGTCACTCAAGTTCCGTGGCTGTAGTGGACGAAGAGAATTTTATCAACAACAGCTCTTACTCTGTTTCATTTGAGGTAGCTCATACACAGTTTTAAGTAAGATCGTTTCTATTCTATCTAAGACGTTTCAGGTGTAATGATAGGGACATTGTGGATCTGGCGGAATCCCGATCAGTGTACATTTGAATGTCTATACTTCAATCGGGACCACCACCTTAAACAGTCGGCTCCTGAACGCTGGACAGAGAATGCGCTTTCGAGTAAAGATGCATAACTTGAAAGAGCTGTTAATTATTGTGCTTCCACATATGCCAGAATTTCTTACGGTCAGTTAATACTGTGACTTAAAGACATGTGGACTGCGCAAAAAAAGGGGGGACAGTTCTAAATTGCATTTTTTATGTCACGAAAGCGCGACTTAGGATATATATTAAATTTATATGTAGCATCATTTTAACATAGGTTTTTTGACACAAAATCGGACTTTTTCTCAAATGGCATGCCGATTGTTTCCATATTTCGATTCTACTACTCAAATTATGCCTAAATATTAAATGTTGTAAAATTTGGTGCGAAATTTACGGAGAAATTCAAAAATTTATCTTGGCGTAGTTTTTTCATTTTTCGCCAAGAACAGCTTACTTGGCGAACTTCCTAATTTATAGCAACGTATTTTCCTTCTCTTTTTCATTTTTCATACTTAATATACTAATTTCATACAAAGAATTTTAACAAAGTACATAAACCACATTTGTGTTGTTATTGCTTTTAACAAATATGCCAAATTTCAAAGCTCGCAAATATATAAATTCACGCATACCTTAGGAAATTTTGAATAAAAATCTCTATTTTTTTGCATATACATAGAAATAAATCTACTTTCAGATGATGGTAAAAATTTTATAGATCACAATTCAAAACTGTTTTCGAGAAATTTATAAAAATTATTTAAAAATATAAATTTTAAAAATAAATCATAAAATATGGGCGAATTTTATTTGGAATGAACCTAAATTTCGGAATCTGAAAGAAAGAATCTAGTATGTTCAATAAAAAAGAGTATTAAAAAATATATATCAAATTTAATTAACATTGAGGAGCTAAAATTTTGAAAGCTGATTTTTTAAAACTACTCTTGCGATGTTTACAAAATTTGGTAGTTTGGTACAATTTGCGTCGTAGAATCGAAATATGGGAAAAAAACTAGCATGCCATTTCAGAAAATGTCCGATTTCGTATCAAAATACCTATATTAGAACAACGCTATATATAAAACTAATATATATCCTAAGTCGCGCTTTCGAGACATGAAAAACGCAATTTGAATTTTCTCAATCGTCCCGGTACAACAGAAGATATAAAACTTTCCCCCCTTTTTTTCAGTATCTTCATGCACCATTTATCTAATTCTACGTTTTTGTATCATAATATGTTATTATGTATTTTAAATAGTTTTTATGTTTTAGGATATTATGTTTTATTATTAGTTATGTGTAATTCTTTTCTCTTCGTTTCCACGTGTATTGTATCATAGGTCATCTGCAGTGTGTTCTGGAGTATTCTTTTAAATTTTCTGGAATTTTAAATGCAGTTTTGCGTATATATTGATGATAAGTAGATATTTAGGAAGCATAGTGCTTTATTTAAAAATGAACGTAATTATGTGCGTTGGCGTTATACACGTAAAAAAATTAAATTAATGATAATGATAAATGAAACACTGCAAAATCTGTGCGTATAATTTTTATGCTCTTTTATGTATATATATTTTATTATTTCTCTTTCTACATTTATATTCAGTAAAATGTTCCACTGGAATGACATTCAATTCCGTGTGGCTCGACTTAGGAAGTATATAATCTTGGCGCTGTACTAACGCTAAGAATGGAAGGAAATTTGTTTGAACGAACTTGAAAATGCTGATATTTCATTAAAGCAAGAAGATGATAAAAATTGCATTCCATTTTAATCAACAAGAAATTTCTCTTTGTTTTCTCGAATTTAAATAAGTCAAGCATTCCTTACGGGTGATCTGCAATAGTAAACCTACAGATACTGTAAACAGTCGGATTCGGCATAGTTTACGCGATGAATTTAACATTAAAGACGGCTGGAAAGAAATCTCATGTGCAACAGTATTATTTTCCTTATTACAAAGAAATACTAATTTAAATTTCCACAGCATGCCAAACAGAAACTTGAATTGAGAGCAACTACACAATGTCCATTTTACAAAATATCAAATCACAAGCAGAAAGCGTACGGAAACAGATCAACGCACAGTTACGACATAAGACTCAAAATTTCAGATCAAGTCTTTGACGAAAATAAAAATTTTATTAAAAGACCGTCTCTAGTCTTTCTACGCACTTGATGTTGTATGTACGTCTGGATATTTGATGGAATTCAGTTTTCATTAATGCATTATAATTATTTTTGTTATTTTCTCGAGGTGCACTGGTGGCCACAAAAAATGAGCCAAGGGCCGACCTTATTCTCCGTGCGGCGATTTCGATACGCATGGTTTACATATATCAGTTATTAGCAAATTAACCATTTGAAAGTCTTCGGAATGGCTATTTTATTTATTTATTTATTTTTATTTATTTTTTAAGGAATAAAAATATTTGGATCAAGTCATTGCAAAATTGAAAACATTAAAACAAACTGCAAAGCTTTTCGAAAATTGTTCGAATGAACACCGACATGGGCATCAGGCAGACAGACTACAGTCAGGATACGATTCCAGCAAAAATAGTAAAGACAAATGCTGATCATGATAGGCAGAAATAGTAGTTATAAATCAGTTTCGTTTTTTTTTATAAATATTTAACTATGCAAAAAGTAAAAGAATATCCCTGACACACATTAAATGATGAACAAGTAATGAACAAGAATAAGCAATGTTTTTAAATCATTCATATAAACAAAGTGAAAAAAATAAAAAAAGGTGATAGGTTTATTCAGTAATAATAAGGAATCAGAATCTATTTAGATAATCATATAATCATAGATATAACCATATATAAATATGTTTATTTAACCATATATTATATATATATATAACCATATATAAATAATTATATAGGCCAGTTTCTAATATCATAACATTCAGAAAATTACTATTATCAAGTCTGATCAGTGTATTTTTTTCTTTTATACTAAGCGCTAATTTACTTAGTAAATGAATCATTTACTTCAAAATTCAAAGTATTTAAAATACCGGTGATTTGTTTACTAATTATAGTGCATTGAAATAAAAAAGCAATTTAGAAATTTCCAAGAAATAGAGTCAAATTAATAAAAAAAAGTCCTTTAGACCGTAATTCTTATATAGTAATTCTAGCTATCATTAATTTCAGATCAGAGGTTTAGCTCTAGGCAGAACACATTACAGGATGCTTTAAGAAATTACTACAGAAAACTAATGCGACGACAGTAGAGATAATTAGACAGTAACTTCAAAAATAGAACTGGCAAAATAATGAAAGTACGGAAGAGGAGAAGTTTTTGTCCCAGACATCGAACAATGACGCAAAGGAATCGACGCGGTCATTCTAAGCAGACTATATTTTCAACGGTTCTACGGATTTCCTTCTTTTCAGCAATCGCGAGGGGGACCAGAAAAGTATTACAAAAAGAATAACTCTTACGGCTTTTCTTTTTTTTTCTGGAGGAAAAGATAAGATTGGTGGAAAAGGAAAGTGGAAAAAAAATTTTCAGCGTTATCTTTGCGACAAACTTTCCAAACACCGAAGAGTAAGCGAGAAAAAAAGTTTTTTCAAGGACAAAATCCTCGGATTTAGTCTGCGTTTATTTGTCCAGGGGAGTGAAAGTCTACCCGCTCTTTCATCCTTTCTTTCTAGCGACAATGTTTTGTTGTTAAGAGCAACTCTTTGCCGACTTCGATTCCAGGTGAAATAAACTACTAAGTTTTACAGAAAAGAAAACAGAGAAGATTCTTTTTAGGTGCTTAATTGAAGAAATATATTAGTTATGAAAATTCTTTTGTTTGGAAGTTCATTTTAACAAAACGAAATCTAGGAATAAAGACCCAAACCACACGCTCATATTTCAGGTAGCTTTAAGTAAATACCTGATGTCAATTTTTCTATATAAAAAAGTAAGACTTCGATAAAACGTAGACTTTTCACCTGTTATTTTACTTGTAACTTTGAAAAATGTCTTTTTTAACTGAACAGACTAGCCTGTTGTTTCTTTATTCAAATAAAACCTTGTAGTTTATTTGCAACATTGTTCTTTATTTGTAGCATTTTCTTAATCTGTAAAGCCTCTAATGAAGCAAGAAACAGACCTCATCCGAATACTTATCCTATGTGATTAGGACTAAGTTCATTTGATGCTTTCTTAAACATTTAAACTTTTTGAGTAAACGAAACTATCTGATCTAATCAAGAGATTTCTGGTGAATGTAGTTTGTCATATTCCAGAGGTACGGTATGTTAAAATATACTTAAATTTAATTTTCAGTAATTACCTATACATTGTATGCAACGGAGGTTCTCTTAACTAACACAGTTCAACGTATATAGAGAAGAAAGATCAGGCATAATTAATTATCCGAGGTATCAGAACATGACAATAATGATAAGTTTGTGCAAGTAATGTCATTTTAAAGTTCTAAATTTCTGACGCAAAACTTCCGCAAAACAATCAGGTGTGGACAGCACTTTACTTCCTTCCTTGTACATCCTATTAAATTATACATATTTTGGCTGCACTTCATTTAAACTTAATTCTTCGAATTATTCAAATTTAATTAATCGATTCCTTAAAGCAAGTTGAAAATAACATAAAAAATTACAAATTTTAAAATTAAATATCCCAGTCAATTTTTGTCAAGTTTCTAATAATTTTATTTTTCAGGTGTAAACAATCCCAAATATAAGTATAGGTACCGGGAGATCGCATTAAAAGTTAACCTTCATTATTTGACCAAAATTAACATTTTTAGTTTGTCTTTGCCAAAACAGAAATACTTTCGTCATTTAAAACACTTAAATAATTAAAAGTATATGACTAAGACCAACTATTGCAAAATAAAGATCGGGTAAAAGTTTAATATACACTTACCCGGTTTATATATATATATTGAAAGGTAATGATGTAGTTTAATATGTTCGTTTGCAGTAAATTTGCTTCTACATGTACTCTTCGTTTCTATTTGTGCTCGGACAACAAAACGAGTAGGAAAAAGAGATCAGTTCAATAAGAGTCTCAAATATGTACAGGTTTATTGAAGCATTGTAAAAGATTTGTTTAGAATTAAAAAATAGTGCTAATTGACGATAGAGTTCTCAGTGGTTTGATCGGAATGAAACTCAATTTGTTGTTCAGTTAATTAACTTTGTTTAAAGCTTCAGAACACTTTTCCCTTGACCAGTTCTGTTTGGAGCTTTGAACAAAAAGATTAACTTTTGTTTTCACTGTTTTTTAGTATTTTAACTTTTCTTTTACATTTTCAGTTCAACATATGTTATCAAATTTGCAAGTTTATAAAAATAGAAATGGGTAAGGGATAATGGTTCTTATAATCCTCAAGTCATTCTCTCATATTTCATTTCCCATATTATATATATATATACACGTGTCCAGTCACATTAATGTGACCACCACGTACTTTCCATCTCAGAGTTAAATAACCAATCACAGAAGGCAGGTGGCAGCACAGTGCAGTTGAGCGTATATAAAGGGTGTGTGAGGGCTTCGGAAAACATTTCAATCGTTGGCGTAATGCAGAAACGAAGCGATTTATCCGACTTCCAAAAGGGCATGATCATTGGCTTTCGAACCAAGGGTGGAAGCATTTCCGAAACGGCTGAGTTTGTGAACTGTTCGCGTGCCGCCGTGGTAAAAGTGTATCGTGCATGGCAAAATGGGACTGTCCAAAATCAGCGACGTGGCAAATGTGGTGCACCACGGGCCATAGATGACAGAGGCAAACGACGGTTGCGGAGATGCGTTCGGGCAGATAGACGGGCTACCGTTGAGCAACTGACCACCAAAATGAACCAAGGGGCTACCAAAA
>KK116414.1:113488-294106 GCA_000611955.2 Stegodyphus mimosarum
TATATATATATATATATATATATGTGTGTGTGTGTGTGTATGTGTGTGTGTGTGTGTGTGTGTGTAACTTCCATTGTTAATGTGCATCCTAGTGCTTTTCCCCAAATGTAACGCCTGTTTCGTTAAGTCTGTACAAAGGCATTCTCTTCCCTTCCTATGGCGCATATCGGATCATACTCTGTCAAACAATAATATCCGTCTGTATGCTGCGACCATCAAAGGATAAGCTTTAAAAGACACTAACGCCATACTTGTGTTCAACATATCCATCACAGATAAGACTCACATGAAACTGGATGGGACACATTCTGTGCTAATATCAGAAATGTAATCTAAATAGTAGTACTTAGGAAAGGGTAATGTGTAAAACTGGGGAAGGTATTCCTTTAGGGGCTAGGGTACTGTTACAAGCCCATGATAACTTCACGCCAAAGTGACTACCTGCATTGCCTCTAAAAAGAAGCAAATTTTACGTAGAATTTTACATCGTTTAACTCATTCTTATAAATTAAAGTGTACATCATGCACCCAATCCCTTTCAAAGCGATATGTTGAAATTTATACATTTAATATAATTATGTTACGGATTCAGTAATATTTTAACACCTCTTTCTAGAAAACTATTTTGGCTTAGTAATTACTTTAAAGAACACTGATACCGAAATTCATTTAAGTAAATATAAATATCGAGAATTTCTAGAGCAATGTGTTTAATGGTATAATATTTTCTTTTGAGAAGCCTATGCCCTTGAAGTTTAACCAAATGAATTTGGGATTAGATTTGCATTATTCTATGATGCTTAGTTTTACTGTGATTTTGAAATTAGCTTAATTTGATAAAATTGATCTTTTTATTCTCAGTGTAATAAATATATCTTGGTTATTGTCATGTGACGTTACTTTGAACAGGTTTTTTTGAATAATAAAGTTTTTTTTTTCAACTCGTACATGATCTTACTGAGACATCTTCCTACATAGCAAAGTAATATTTCTTATGTCTAATAATTTTTATTTCGTTATTAAGCGTTCTATCTAGATTAAAGAAATTACGATTATTTTAATATTTAAATGTATTGCACTTCATAAATTTTTCTCACCGTAAAGTATCTACAATAAATAAAGATATTTAGAGCTGATAAGACTAAATTGAGAAAAGAATTTTATTAACGAATTGATATCATGATTAAACATGGCAGTGGGAAAAGAAAAAAAAATTAATCTGAAACAGAAAATATAGTGAACGATTATTCCTCTGTTTATTAGTGTAAAAGATTAAAGGAGAATTAATGGTTACATCAATAATTAGTGGATAAAATGCTCACTTATTCGGTTTAGTTTTTGGTTTATTTGATTATGGTAAAGCACTGGAGAGCTATTTGCCTAAATGAAGGGATGGCTTCGTGGAGAAGTTTCTCTGGCTCGTATACACGTTATACATGGGGTAAACCACGAAAACGCCCACGCCGACAGCCCGTTCGAGGGACTCCAGCTTTTCGCTTATTTGAACTTTGCACAAAAATGCAGTCTGAATATAGTGGTCGATAAATATGAGTATGGTTGCTTCCAACGCCGGCTGTGAGAATATCTGAACAGTGAAATTCGGTTTTATTTAACGGAGCATAATGATCATAATTATAGAAATTTTGATGTATGCAAATGAGTCATCATTTCTCATATTTGGAAAACAAGAAGTCTTCATACCCAAACTTTATTTCATGGATTGCAGGAGGCTACTTTCAGACAAGAAACACGCCGTTTCGAGAGCTTCGTATTGCTTGAAAAAACTATGTAAACAATGAAGTTTATTTGAATTTATAAAAATTATCAAATGAAGTTAACATTATTTTTTTAGTAAAAAAATATGGAAAATTATATAGAGAGTTGTTATTGCCCAAAAAGCATCCTCACTTTTTGCCTTGCCTCATATTTAACAGTTCAAAGAATTTGGAAGTCCTCATGTGCTACTTCATCTCCATGCGTTCAACAACTTTACTAACTTTCAACAGAAACTATCTGCACGAGACTTGGTTTTATCACGTTTCTTACATTAATACAGAAAATTCTCGGATTTATCAACAAAGATAAAGCTGTCAAACCAGGATGTTACGATAAATGTATTCCGAAACTTGGCGAAAGTTATAAAAAACATTTTTTAGAAAGAAAAATGGAAGAACATATTGAATGCTTTAAGTTTTTAACTTGTTTTGTTTAAAGTTAAGTTAAGATTTGTGTTAACTCGTTTTGTTACTCTTCTCATTATTTCTATTGATTACTTCTGCCAGCTTGCTCAAATGGTATAAATTTGAATGTTTGATATTAAAGCGTTTGCATTTACGCAGAAAGAACAGATCAAATAAATATACAGAGAGTTACCAACTGCATGCTATTTTTATGCTTCAGACTCATATCATGAATATGGAGTACGTTCCTTCAGTTGGTGATCAGAATATGAAATAGTTATAATACATGAATAGTAAAACTTTAATTAGCTTCCTCATTGAAACGCTGGCCTTTTTCTATCGAAAGGACGTGGAAAATATTTAGTTTTCGTTTTGAAATAAATATCGCAAGTAGCGGCCAATAACTCTATGCAGTTACGTTTTTATTTTATAACCTAAATAACAGCAATATTAAATAAATGTTGTTATTTATCGCAACTTTTAATAGTTAATTTATTTATTTTCAGTTTTCAAGAAAAATCTTTACTGTAACGTCTAAGGATCTGGTTTAGAAAATTAGCAGTTTGAGTTAGATAGATAGCTAAACCTTACAAACAATTTTTTATAAGTAACATTCAACATTAATACCATTTGTAATTAAATTTTTGTACTTGGTTTTCATTTTGTGTGTAACAGCGAAATTGAGTCATAGTGTGATAGTGAGTTATACATCATGTCGACTAAAAACGTTCTTAAATATAACATAAATTTCCCAACTTACTTATCTGATTATCTTAGACAAAAAGATAAAATATTAGGAATGAAATTCATAACTATGTCGTAGAAACAGGAATATAATTGAGCCTGGTTCTAGTTTGACTAACTTTTAAATACGCTGATAAAATACGTTCGAATCTTCACCATACAAAATGAATCTTTCCAGTGCCTGGAGAAAAATCTTCTTCGGACTTTACGACAGTCGGCGATAAAGAAAAGCATTCCCTTTTTCCCTACCTTATAAATATCGATTTTCCTCACAATGTGAAGGTAATAACTCGTCAGGAAAAGGCTAGCGGATGTCATTTCGCTTGAAGTGCGGCAAAGAAGGGAATGTGATAGTTTACGAGAACTATACAGGTACGTTGGCATGCGTAAGTCGTTCGGTTTGGAAAACTTACTCAGTTCTTTTCCAGGACTTCTATTGAAATGATTATTTTCATAATACGGTGAAAAGACGTGTACGCTCGAAATACGTTTACCATGGATGTTCTTTTCTTCATATAACGTTGATATTGATAATCTCAGCAGTAACGTTAGTCTATTTAACTTCAGTATTTCATTTTATCTCTTTGATTTGGTTATATAAATATACGCTTGAGTTCGTTTTTATTCTCTTTTTTTAAGTTAGCAATAACGAGGCGAATATCTACCCAGCTATTATTTTCGATTACAAAACTGTAATAATATTCAAAATACAGGAATGCTAAATGGAAATTATCTTGAATTCACCGCTCACTCCTCTCTGAAGATTTCCTTTTTATTTCCCGAATTTCTCAACAGTATTGTAAAAAAATAAAGCGCTAATAATTTAAAGGAACAATGTAACTTGACTTAAACAAATCTCTATTTTCTAAGAAGCTGCTACTTTACCTTACTGTTTTTCTTAACATTATTGAAATACATTCTATACTTCTCTCGATTTTAATGATCGACCAGACGACAAATTCTGTGGAGTATGTTTGCCCTGAATTATCCAGGATGCTTTTCTAAGTACATTTTAATAACTCCAGCATGCTTTTCTAAGTACAATGTATTTAATTAATATAAATGATCTCTGATAAACAAGCGCTTTTATTAGAATAGGAAACAATGGATTACCACCGCTGCTAAAATCTTTGAAAGTTTCTGTAATAAGAGAAAACGAAATACATTTTGAAGACATTAAGTATTAATACTTCCTTCTCATTTATAACCCCTATTTCCTTCCTAAAATACGTTGATGGAAAATGTTACGCATTCTCAGAAAGAAAAACAAATACAATCTTTAATTAAAATCGTTATGACTAGGTAAGAAGACTGATAACCCAATATCGTATAGTGTATCAGCGATTCTCCTGAGGATAATTGACGGCTTAATCAAGGGTAAGCGAAAATATTAACAGCGATGGGGGGAAATATTATAGAGGCAAAAACATTTGATGTGGACACCACATGACTTCCTTGTACGGCCTGTTTTACACATTTTTGCTGCATTTATATTTATTTCTTCGAATTATTCTAACTTGAGTAACCAATGTCACAAGGAAAGTTAAGAATGATAAAAAACTACAGATTTCGAAATTAAATATCCCTGTCAATTCTTGTCGTATGAGTGTCTTATAATTTTACTTTTTCGTAACGAATACAAAACTTATCCGCATATAAATATAGGAACCCAAATATATTTGTAGGAACAGGAATACTACATTAAAAGTGAGATTTCGTTATTTGTTGAGATTAATTTTTTTTAATTTGACATTGTCAAAACATAAACATATTTTAGTCATTTAAAACACTTATATTCTTGGCAATCTAGGCTTGCGACCAACGATTGCGAAAATATTCAAACCGGGTAAAGACCTTTAAACCCAGTAATAGGGTGGATATACTATATATATATACTTTTGGTTTTGCCGACTGTAATAAAAAAATTGACGTGAACAACTAGATGTCATAGCGCTCAATGTTTCAACGTGTCAACATACGTCCGATTTATATACATATGTAAAGATGTCGAGAAAAAATATGTTTTAAATCCATTTCAAATGCGTTTTACAACGCGTTTTGGAGAAAAAAAGTTTAACTTATTCTGTCCGTACATATTTAACTCCAAAAATTCGTCCAGATGGATGCGTAAATGGTCAACATGGCTATTTCTGTTGAAATATGATAGCTGAAATTTTTCGCAATTATAATACTTTCTACAAGAAAGTTACTCCCTACAAGGAAGTAAAAAGTAGAAAATAAACATTTTATGTTGACGAAAAGGGAAAGTAGTTCCAGTCTAATTCGATTTTGATCAGTAATTCCACCGACCAAAATGTGTTCTAAAGCAGTATAAAAAGCCTCTTTCTCAGTTTGTCACAGCGAGTGCTATAAAACGAAAAGCAGCCAATGGTATTTTCAGCACTGATTGAATCATCAGATTACTTTCTTTCCTTACAGTTATATTACAATTAAATTTGTTTGAGTCTGGACTTTTGTTTTACATTAGTTTTTGTCCTTTTAGAGCTCTTAAATGTAAGGCTTATTTAAAACAAAAGAGATAAGTATGTAGAGTCATTAGGTTATTTGGAAGCTGGAGATGTGAAAAATGAGCAATGCCCTCGCCGGTACTCGGACCACGGACCTCTCGAATACGCTTTGAGCGTGCTGACCATTACACTACGAAGGCATGCGAAGGAAGCGGAAGAAATACCTTATATACTCCCCGTTTTAAAGGGCGACTGGGGATTAGGGAACCCAATCGCCAAAACCCGGTGTTTGAGAATCACCTCTTTTGTGTTCGGGCGCCACTTGTAGAGTCAATAGGTTATTTGGAAGCAGGAGATTTGAAAAGTGAGCAAAGCCCTTACCGAGACTCGAACCACGGACCTCTCGAATATGCGTCGAGCGTGCTCACCACTACACCACGAAGGCATTCGAAAAAGGAGGGAGAAATACCTTATAAGTAGTTAGGAAGTAATTTCTTGCACAGAACTAAAATTCTCATGGATAATAGCTCTGGTTTGGCATCTGAGTATAGTAAGAAAATACCAAACATCAGTTCTTATATGAAGAGAAGAATATATATTTTGGTGAATGTTTAATATGAATTTTCATTTACAGAAGTTTGCAGCCCCAATACTATTCGGGTAATACGTAGGGAAGTTTTATCCATTTAAAATATGAAACATTCGTTAATTCGAAATCCAGGATCGCGATTGCAAATAAAAATTAATAAACTCTAATAAGCAGCATAAAATGGTGCAATTAAAATATTAAAGTGCATGAAGATTCTAATGTAAATCCTAATCTATATTAGCTAACGCTGATGGTGAAAATGAGAATTGAAGCCTCCAATAGAATAAGTTATCATATCGCTTAAGTGGAAAGAGCCACGAACCATGCAATGGATGAAATTTTCATGCTGTTGGATCGATGCTTAGAACATATCAGAAAAATTAATATACATAGTATACTCAAGTAATGCAGTTTCTTGAAGAAACTAGAACAAGAATCGAGAGTACTAAGAATAAAAAATACTCCTTTTTTTCTGAGACTGTACTGAGAGCACCAATGTACGGAATTTTTCCCAATCGTGTCTTATTTTGCTTTTAAATTTCGTACGAACGAGATCGTATATTAATTCACTTTAAAATAACGATGGATTTTCATACTTTCATGTAGTTCAACTCTATTTCATGAATATTTGGGGTTTTAAAACAGGCCTAGATCCCATCAATACTAAAAAAATTCATCATTTCACCCATTCTTTCATTTCCGTTTTAGAAAAGCTGATATTCAAAATAGTCACGGTATGTTAATAAAAGTACGCTGAAGTTTAAAATATGTATTAGCATTGCGTTTATTTGAAATAAATAATATAAAAATCAATCTTTGTTTCATTCTATTTTCCTGACCTTTTTCATTCCAGTCTATTGATTTTATGATATTAAACCAATACAGCAGTGTGATATATTGCAGGAATAGTGTAAGAGGAGAAAGGGTCTAGTTCTGAACGGAGAGGTTAGGGGTATTTTATATTGCATAGTCTTACTAAAGGGTACGCAAGATGGAAAGATTGGGAGCCACTATGTTATATCATTATTCCGAAGAAGGATTAAAACAATATATATTCCATATTAGCCTTTACAAAGAAAGAAAACCTTCGGAAAAGAGATGCGCTTCAATTTTGTGCAAGGAAATGGGTCAATCACACATTTATTCGCATTTACTATTAAAAATGCCTTTTTTCTAAAAATTTCAACTCACATTAATTATTCCTTTGTTGTTTCTAGAAGCATTTAATAATTTCAATTTTTTTGAATGGGTTATTCATATGAACCGATTTTGTTTAATTTTTTTCTCTAATTTCTTACCTTTATTACTTTGATAAAACCGAACCCAATCCATGGACTGTGATATATTTCTGATCAAGCGAAGATTAAGTTTGGTTTACTATTTAAATCGTTCATTCAAACACTCTTCAAATAAAAAGCGACAATAATAATATATACATTTGCAGTGACTGTAAACCGATATGCTAATATTAATGACCTTGCTGTAAGAAGTCATCGATTTTACATAAACTATTTTAGATCATTAAAGAAAGTTAATATTTTGTTCGCTTATGTTGAAAGGTTTGGAGAAGAGGATATTAATGATAGCCTAACTTTTTCCCTTTGAAACTTTAGTCTAGACGTTTAAAAGATTTATCTACCCTACTCTCAGGGAGTTTACAAAATTATGATCGGTTGAGGAAAGAAAGTATAGTTTCAGACGAAAAGTAAAATAATAATTTTGAAAACGCATGTATAGATTATGTATCATCGTTATGCATAAATAAGTTCAGTAGTTATTTCATCATTAATCACGAATCTGGAGATTTATTCAAGAAGGAAAATGGACATATTATAAACGATCAGAAGGAAACTTAAAATTTGTTTAAACTCACTTACTTGATTAATTTGTCTATAATCGTAATATATTTTCCTTCCATATTTAAAATACATTGTGCTCATGAACGTTCTACACGAACACTCGATCAAGTTCCATGCTTTTCTAAAAATATATTATTGGATTTTTTAAAATCGAGATTTAACCTATACCGTCTACTTGAAAAATGCATATGTACATAAAAGTAATTATAAAATCTTTCATTTGATCAAATGCAGTTCGGGAATTAGCATTTCTTAATCTATCACAGTAATGTAGACTAAAGGAACACAACAATTACTTATATACAAGTGATTTAATTTAATCTTAAACGAAGTTTTATTTTATCAAAGTATAAATTAAATCGCTTCTTAATAATATATAATAATCTTCTTCTTTCTTCTTCAGTGCGCAATTTTGTAACAGATTAAATCTATTTTTCTGTGTAGGAGAAGATAAAAAATCCAGATTCTATGCCTTGTTTTTAGCAATTGCAATATATATTATTGAGGGTGCTTATCCATTACGAAATATATGAGATAATAATGTTTTATGCTGTATCGAGGAAAAACAATCAGTTTTGTACGACAATACATATCAATTATTTGTATCATAATTTTACACTGTATCCAATAAATAAAAACCACAAGGAATTTTAAAAATCTGCATTTAGATTGACATTGCTTGATGTTGTCGATCCTTCCTCACAAATAATATGTTTTTGTTATTTAAAAGATTATGGCACAATTATCTCTTTAAAAGGAGGTTCCAGTTCTGTGGAAGTTTTTCTTAAGGAAATTTGATAACGCACATTTTACAAATGGGGAAAAACCCCAAAACTGCACACAATCATCCGCCCGCTGGAATTTAAAACCGCATCAAACTACCAATATTCATCTGTCTGTAATTTGGTGGGGCAGTTATTTTGGATGATTGTGATATAATACGCCAGAATTATATATTCAAGAAAGTACACAAATACAGTAACACGCTAGTTGACTCGAACCTAATGTCAGCGTGATAAGCCTAATGGCGAGAATAATGCAACGCAGTAGGAACTAATCTCAAGAGAATGAATTGAGCAATATGGCCTTCAGCAGGCAGAACATGCTCTGATGCTAGCCTCTAAAAACCTTCCTGTAAATACTATCTCCTTTCTGCATCATTTGAATATACACGAGCTCGAAATTTATATTCTGGCAGGAAAATGGGAAAAGATAAGGAGAGGAAAGAAAATTAACTAATTAAAGGACTAAATGAGACCTTACAAGCTTAGTAAATAAAATATATTGTGATCTGTAAAATGCTCTTCATTATATAATATTCGTCAAATCTACAGAAACATTAAAAGCACCATATATTTACTGACGTTTCTTATTTTAAAAAGACACAGACAAAACTGATGCAAGAAAACTTTTAAGTATTTAAGAACTGTCAGCAGATTAAAATTTTTTCTTGAAGCATTATGCATTTTCCAGTATTTTGCAGTTAAGCAAGAAAATCTCTTTTAATGTAGCATAATGCTTGTTTATATATTTATTTACTTTCTAAAGTGCACGTTCTGCATTTCTGGCTAAGAAAAATATGCTGAATAGCTCATTTTATTTAAAAAACGAAGAAATTATACAGAAATGAATAAAGCTTAAGTAAATAACTATTTTTCTGCAGACCTGCAATTAACTGCAATTTTCTGAAATCTGCAATTTATACTTCTTTGTTCCCGAACATTTTCGATTTTTAACGGAAAAAGTTTTGACCCTATTTGTAAAGTATTTAGAATTTAAAAGCAATACTTTATTTAAGTTTGTATGATGCCTTTTTTATGAACGGAATGAAAAAGATTCTTAACAGAGCAGCTTCAAATTGCCGTGCAGTTTAATAATGATAAAGCCATTTTTCTCAGAGACCTTTTCTGAAATTTTTATCCATCTGTACACACCACATAAATATTAAAACAATATGTTAAAATAATTTATTTCTTATTTGTGTTAAAAGTAAATACATCATTTATTTTAGCTCAGGGTAAGGTGCTTACAATAGTTCAATATCATTTTTTGCACAGCATCAAAATTGCAGCTGATTTCTAAACTGCGTTCGATGAAGACATATTTTGAACACATTTAGAATACTTAGAAATGAAATATAATTGCTCAGATATTTATTCCTAGAATATCGTAATATGCTTTAAAAACATTAATGCTGTTCACAAAATTTCAGAAGTACTTTACTTTAAAATTAGTGAATGTTTCGAAATTTGTCTATTGATTTAGAGAAGAGTTTATAAGGTATTTCTCCCGCCTTCTTAGCATGCCTTCGTTGTGTAATGGTCTGCACACCAGGGGCGTATTCAAGAGGTCCGAGGTTTGAGTCCCAGCGAGGGCATAGGTCATTTTTCATGTCTCCTGCTTCGAAATAACCTAACGTCTCTACCATGGTGCCCGAACTAAGAAATGTGATGGAAGCTGATCTTCCACCACCAGGATTTGGCAACTGAGTCCCCTAATCTCCAATCGCCTTTTAAAAGGGAGAATATATAATATATTTCTCCCGCCTTCTTAGGATTCCTTCGTTGTGTAATGGTCAGCACACTCGACGCGTATTCGAGAGGTCCGAGGTTCGAGTTCCGGCGAGTGCATTGCATAAATCGAGTTCCGGCGAGTGCATGAAAATTTTTGCCAGTCTTCTGCTTCCTGAAAAAATCTAAATGTCTCTACAAGTTTAAAATTCGTTTACAGTTTACGAGCTGCGGAATTGCTATTTATTATGTGGGATACGATTTGCGCTTAACTTTCAATTAAGTATTCTTTAAAGATGTTTCATACAACTTAAATACATTTACATATCTCAAACTAAATATTTTTGTTAATGAATGAATTTAACGATTTCCCATTAGGTGTTTAAAATATACCCTGTCAAGTATGACGAAGTTATCAGGACATTATGTTAAACCCATAATTTAAAAACAATGTTGTAAGGTATTTTATCTGAAGAAACCAGTTATTATGATTTATCTCCTCCTTTCTGTATTCCTTACCAGAATACAAATCAAGTTTTGTATGTATTTAATCTGAGGGTTTTGAGATTTTAGATCAGCTGACAACTACGTCTTGCTATCAGTTATTCTCGCAACTCTGCTTAAAATTATATTCCGATTTTAGAGTCTTGCTAGACGATTCTTGAAAATATATAATGTATTTATATTTCTTTACTTATTTATAAACATATTTTACATTGTTTACTAATTTTGAGAAAATAATATTTATTTAGAAGATCTGTAGGTAATTATAGCTTAAAGTTATGATTTCTCAAAACAATAGTTTTCCTGGTTTGAGTTCATGATTTCGCTGAAACTGTGGGTCAGAATTTTAAGAATCGTGTAAACCTTCTTTGAGCGTTTAGTGATTAATGAATATGTTTCTCGAACAATAAACTCTTCAGAAACTGCGTTTAATTCTATGTTTAAAATTGCCGATATTTTGTCCGCAAAACTAAAAATATTATGCTTTAAGAAAATATAATTCTATTATTTTTAATATAGGTTATTTTAATTATGCATTATATTCCTAGTTTAAAAACAAAATATCTTAAAAATAGTGATTTGTTTATCTAGAAAACTGCGCGCGGTCTATATTGCAATGTAATGTTGATGACAAAGGAAGTACATTTACGCAGTCGAGAGAAATTTTGATGTATTTCAGATTCTAGGAGGGAGAGATATGAAAAATCTAAGGAAGAAATTTAAAGGACTATTTCTAATTAAGTTAGAAATTTATTAGGTATTTATTTTCTTATTTTATATTTTACATATTCCCCCCTTTCAAGAACAAAAAAGGCTTGGCGAGAGAAAAGCCTACCAATAGCTGTTTAATCTTTTTTTTTAATTTTTATAGCATTCTTCTAGCATCTGTAATGCATTAAAATGTCTCACGATTGCATCATTTTTAGATGAATCCATACTTATGACTTAATAACGCGGATGACGGAACTAATTCAGAACCTAATTGGAAACTTTGACGTAAATAATTCGGAACTTGAACTCAAAATTTTGGGAACTCAAACCTTTCTCTTGGTGAGCTGTCATACTGGATAACTGCTCACTTTGGTTCTACCTCTCTTGCCGTTAAGACGCTGGTGTGCTGCATTTCTACCTACCGCTATAGTATTAAAAATGTAAGTATTCTTGAATAGGCACGATTAGATAAGATAAGATAAGTTACTTGCTGTCGCAACATGTTTTTAAAATAAAGATGACTATTTATTCTGCTTTATCCGCCAAGTTTGCTGTTCATTACGAAATCAATAGTGGACGAGCTACGTCATTAATATTTATACAACAGTATATAAGATAAAAATATGAAAATCAAAAATATAATTAAAAATATGGATAATCAAATAATTGTCCATCTCTATTCTAAAAACTATAATGCTTATCGATAATAAACTGTTATTCTTAATTTGGTATTAGAAAATGATGCAGAGACATTACGGCATTTATATTAGTAACTTAAAGATTTAATATTATTTTTATCTAAGCATTTTCTATTTTTATCATGATTTTAAGGTAGTTAGAAATAATCGCCTGCATTCAAATCACCATTTTTAATCGTTGTAAAACCCGATAAGACTTGCCAACTTCGCTTTAGACATTTTTCTCCAAAAGATGGGCTTAATCTTCCCAAGTTCAAGTTTGCTGGCTGTTAAACAGTATTTCGATAGTTATTCGTGATTAAAAGGGCATTTGGGAATTAATTTACATTGTTTCTTAGTAACTGGGAATTCTTGAAAGATAATAAGGAATTAATTCAGACCCTCATTAATTGAGCCTGTCTCTTTAATGAATTGCTCCGGGATTCGAAAGTTTTACTCAACAGTAGAATTAAAATTTTTTAAAAGAACGTATTCACCGAATATCCTAGCAAATAGCCGGAAGTTTGATTAAAGGTATTATTTGGAATCTAATGATTCTGGTAAGAAAATCGCAAAAATAGGTAAATAAACATTAAATATAAATTCAAATACTGTTCAAGTATACAGGAAGTTCAAATTCGCATTTGTAATTAAATTTACTGCAAATTAGTTCGATTTGATGATAGGTAATTAAATTTACTTTTCATTATACCGCTGGATTGATCTATATGTTCATTGTGTGAAACATAAAAACTTCTACATTTAAATACCTATTCTATTAGGGTAATAAGTTTCAGTTACTGGAAAGGAAGGAAAGGAAATTGAGGTTTTACTTTCTTAACTGCGTCACGATTTTGACAAATATGCAACACATTTTAAACTCCTGTCTTAATACTTTACACATATTCATATCTTATCCGAAACTGAGCGCTTTTGTAGTGTAAAGGTAGGTTTAGCAATGATCTCAATAATCATTAGTTAGATTATTATGGCGTCGGTTTGTCTGGCAGTACTTAATTTTACTTTTCCTATTGCCAATTCTACCGACTGTTTATTTCGCCTGATTTAGTGAAAACTTATATCATTGTATGGGATTTTTGCTTGCTAGGTAGTTAGTTTCACAGATTCGGATTAGCTTATTATCTACAATATTACTATTACCTTTCGGAACAAGGCCAAGATATTTGTCAGCAATAATTGTTCGAAACAGTTTTTACTTTATGTGAATACCTTTGTAAATAGTAACTGCATAAAAATGTTTTGGAACGACAGCAGAGAGACTGCAGACTACTTTAATAGATCAGTACTACTACGGAGCAGTACCTGTATCATTATATGGGGAGATCCTGGTGTCCCGTATGTTTATTCCTACCCTGTCATGCAACACTGGGAAAAGACAGATATTTTCATAAATTCTACAGAAGATTGTGGAAAAATCCGGAATGACAAATAGGAACACTGCATATCAATCAACTCAGATTTCCACACAGTACACATGACATAATCCCGTACCAACCCTATATCATCAAATAAAAGGCACTCATCACAAAAGTCAAGACTATACTGGATATGCTGTCAGCATACGGACTGGATCACGTGAATGTCACTTAATTTCTCATTGCGTTCGTTCGCATCCCATAACAATCTGAAGTTTTCTTTTTACTCCCACTATTACTCGTTTGCATTCTTTGCCAAGCTATAGATTCTAGCGCAGAGGAAGGCGTTGGACAACACCAGTCTAACTATCAAATATGAAGTCAACGTACTATTGTCCCGTCTTCCGCTGCAAGTTACCTGTGATAGCAGAGGCATTAGGCATCACAGAATATGAGTGGAAGAAGAAAGAAGCTCTCATATATGTAAAGTAAAGTAGCTTCGCTCACCTCAGGCGACATTCGAATCGAAGGCTGTTGGCGGTGAAGCAAGCGCGTAGGATTAAATTGGTGAAATTCATTCTACTACTTGAAATGCTAGAGAAGTACAAAGCATAAATCAGCATAACTCTGCTACATGAAAATTCGTTTTTATTGTTATTTATATTCAAAATTTTTACACTGCAGCGTGCTTTACATGCTTTTTATTAGTTTTTTTTGCTTTTGTTTTATAGAAATAATTTTCCTTTTACAATTCATCATTTTCATACTTAATTTTTTGACAAATGGGATATTCTATTATTCAAACGGGGTATTTATACTATATAAAATGGGCTATTAATTCTTCTAATATATTTAATTATGCTTTCGTTTTAAATGTCTTTGGTAATACATTTCCATAAATTAATTCATACACGTAATGTTTACTATT
Source organism: Stegodyphus mimosarum (assembly GCA_000611955.2). Taxonomy (NCBI): domain Eukaryota; kingdom Metazoa; phylum Arthropoda; class Arachnida; order Araneae; family Eresidae; genus Stegodyphus; species Stegodyphus mimosarum. The sequence goes on from KK116414.1 coordinate 128,035, forward strand.
ATTAAAAATAATAATTAAAAAAAATCAGCAAGTCTTCGCAGCAGGAACAAGGAAAAGTGGACGGAATATTAGAACTTCAGCAGTGACATTTACAGGTATTGCTCCACCGCATTACTGTATCCACTGGGGCTTCGGTTGGCCCACATCAAAAGCCAGCCCAACAAGACATTTACAGAGATACTTTACATAAATTCTAGACTTTCGTATGGAATATACGATTACAATAACACGGTATGCAATTATTACAATGAGCTTAATCGATTAACAAAAGTTGGATTATAGCATATTAATATAGCATTATTACATCGAACATACATTAGTACATCATACAAACAATACATTTACATTAGTATATCTAATTGCGTCAAATTACATTTAACATTTTTCATTAACACTAATTATTGTAGAACATTTTGGCTTGTCTTGGTAGGATATCTTACATTGTTTTTATAAATTAATATATCATAATTACTTCAAACATACATCAGTACGTAACGTAATACTTACATCTACATCAATATATTTAATTATATCGAATTATATTAAACAATTTTTTAAATGATTTAATTATTACAAAATATTTTCCCATTTTTTCCATCTTTTAGTACATTGTCATAGTCTTAGTGTAATTATTTTGATAAAACACTTCCTACAATTTTTGGCCTGTTTCAGGCATTTGCGGCACTTCTGATATCTTGCATTATTTTTGTGAGTTGTGGAATATAAGGTATTCATACAGACATGATAGAGTCTTGACATATGTCTTCTCTTTTATATAAGAAAAGTTTCTTCGTAATCAAGAAATCGTTTGTTGTACTTGAGGATCTCAATACCGTGTTATTGCATACCGTGTCATTGTAATAATTGCATACCGTGTTATTGTATTTAATATATTCAGATGTAATTTGTGTCCTTGCTTGGCAATGTAGCTCTTTTGCGATGTAGCTGATCCTTCCACATACCGACCCGCGTCCTTCACTGTTTAGTTTTTTTAAGTCAATAGCGAAAAATGCGATTCTTACCTCTCAGCTGGCGAAGCGTCAACAATCAAACTAAGAAACAGATAGAATGACAGCAAGCTGTTATTAATAAGAAATGTTAATTAGGATGTTTTAGTGCTTCCGAAGATGTTTTCGAGTGCCCTAATTGTGCAAAAGAATTCGATAAAATTTTTTATTGGGGTTAGTGTATTTAACTGTTTCTGAATAAGATTTAGAGTTTATGATAGGCGTAAATTTGGAATTGTTTCTGTTAGATGTTATTTTTTTTGTCAGAAGGAGGTTTTTACGATAGTCCATTTTGTGGCTACCATTATGAATATGTTAAAAAATTCATAGATTTGATGAAATTTGGCTTCTGGAAATTTTGGGCAGCTACCGATTCTTGAAAGTAATACAGAGAATCTGTAATGCATAAGAAAACTTCATACTGAGGCACCTTCAAATGTTTCTGACTGTTTTAATAGTCTGGATTATAAATTCAAAATAAAATGTTCCAATGAAAGTTTCCATTCGATCATTTACGACATGCGATTTTTTGTATCATTCTCTTATCATAAAATGGACTTTTAAAGAAATGAAAGCTGCCAATTTTAATTTCGCGATATAATTCTAACATTAAAGTAATAAGAATTAAAAGTTTTGTGTTAAGACTTCACGTTTTTAAATCATTCACTATAGCCAAATCTGACAGATTCTCAGATGTAGCTGGCGGTTTTGGATCGCATTCATCGAAGAATTAAGGCATTCACACATTTTCGACTGAAGTAATCTCCATGGCGTTGATGTGTCGTTGAAGCTTTACTTCTTCTCCCAATTTTAATTCTTTGAGAATTGAGAAGTTATGTTCCACACTGGACCGCATTTAGTTTTGTGATCTCGGCACTTATTACAGTTCATTTTACAAGTTTTTGACTGGGGAGTTATCATAATCTTAAAGATTCTCCACTTTGAACGTTGTAGTTTAAGGTGAACAAATGTCTCCGATTGTGTAGGATAGTCCTGCATTCCAATACAATGCCCCAGTTTACGATACACCTGGGAAGCATTCCCGCATTTTTAAACATTCCCGGATTTTGTAAACTTAGTTGACATGAGTTAGGGCCAGCCATTAAAACATGACGATGTTTTCGAGGAATAGAAATATATTCAGCAGTCAAAAAGCGGTGTTGCCTGAATATAATGTGTTTTATAAAACTTCAGTGCTTATCAACAGAGTAATTTATGAAAAATTTTGTGATTTCTTTTGTAGCTTCATTAAAATCATTTGAAGAATTTTAAATACATGCAAAAATATTGTATAATGAAATATGTGGGAGGGAGGTTAACCTTCAAAAATTTATTTTCAGGAAGATTGATTAACTTATACAAAATAATTCTATTAAATCTTTTATTTAAAGTAATTCGAAGTATCCGAAAGATTAAGTAAATATCCGAATATGAAAAGAAAACTGAACAATAGTTTTGTCATGTTAGTTTGTTTGTGCGTCTGTACGTGCGTGACGATTTTTTCGTCCACTATTACTGTTATGAGAAACTTCCAAGATTTTTCATTTCTCGCATTTAAGCTTTCTTCATTCATATAAAGAACTGATTAGCTTTTGGGGAAAAACTGGGCTACCGGAAGCGATACTTTAAATGAAACCCATAGCAGTTTTTAATGGACAACCGAGAAAGGTAATTAATTTCCTTGGTCATAAAAGTAATTTTGCATTGAAATGAATTTATTCTCCATTAAATGGGTATTAATAAGGAATATTAGACTGATATAATGAGGATTTTATGAAACAGTTTGGGATACATGAAAGTTATAATATTCGAAAATGTAAACGTTTTTGGTAAAATATCTCTTACTGTTTCTTTCTTTGGTTCATTCTATAAATATGTGCCTATTGGTACGATTATGTTATGTAAAGATGTGTATACCTTTAAGAAGATTTAATTCGTAAGAAAATGCATTGTCAAATAAATCAATGAAAATTGGTATTCACGAAAGAAAATCTTAGCATAAGAAATTATAAAATAGACTATAAGTGAATTTGGCTATTGAATTAGGTTGGAACTGAATTAAGTTCGAATAAGCGTGTTAACGTTACATATATCACTAAAACACAATTTGAATAAAATGGTAACCAATGGGCAAAATCTTTGAGCACTGGCTACATCTCTTCTGATTCGATATTGGAAATGTTGATCTAGGAATCTCTTTGTACGTGTAATGTAAGTAATTATTATTTCCTCTTGAGTGTTGCCTATGAAAGCAGATGTAGCAATAATTAGAGCATAAAAAAGGTAATAAGTTGAAAACAGCATAGTCAGTATATTTGAAGTTTAAACATAATAGTACGAATATAATAAATTAGAGAATGTACTAATTCAAAGGTATTAAACGTTAAAAACAGCGTTAAAGGTTTATGTATGAGCACATGAAACAGAGAAAATGCTTCTATACTTACGAATAAAGGCCGTGACTTCATTCTAAAAATTTGGAATTTGTTACAAGCCGGCTTAAATATAATTGGGGCTCAAAACTAAATATTACTAACATCGAAGAGTTTAAAAACATGCCTTCAAATATAAATTATATTAAAACTTTTAAGGAAATACAAGAATGTGTAGGAAACTATAAAGATTGAAAATGTAAATCAAGTTAGTAATGCGACCTAAATGAAAAACAAATACTAGAATTAATAATGGTAGACAAATATAGAATGAGAAATTTTACAATATGTAAATTAAAATAGAACTATGAAACATAGTCTAAATAAGGACTCTTCAGTGAAATGTATATGAATAATAATTAACAACCGATAAATGAAATGCTTAATTTAAAATTCTTGGAATGTTTAAGAAAGTAAAACAGGCGAAACAAACATATAAAATTAAGTGAAATAGTGAAATAAGTAAAAAAAGAACCCTTATTAGGATCAACGATCAATTATATCATTATTAGGATTATTATTATCAATTATTTTGTTATTAGGATCAGTTACAGTAAACGAGTTAAAAATCGTAAGACATTGTCAGAGTATGCAGAAAATTTTAAGATATTAAAATTATAAAAGGAATTAAAATTACATCAAAAATAAATAAAGTTTATATATATTTTTAGAAAATATAGGAAATAAGATAAAAATTAGAGTACATTGAAAACTCCGAACGTTAAATATACGAAGGTAGTTAAAAATAATTCTAAACTTTAATTATACGATAAATGAAGTGTATTTGAGTAATTACGCTCGTAAAATATAATTTAGATAAAATTAAGAATTTGTCAGAAATTGCGAAGATTATAATATACGTGTGAAGATTATAATGTTAAAAATTACGTGCTCCTAAAATATAATAGATAAGCTAAAAGTTAAAACTTACATGCTCCTAAAATATAATAAATAAGCTAAAAGTTAAAAATTACATTCTCCTGAAATATAATAAATAAGTTAAATTAGAATATGTTGGAAAGTTAAAAAGTGTAAATAAGTTAAAAATTAGAGTACATTAAAAATTACAAAGGATTAATGAAGTAATATGAAAGAAGTTAAAAATGACATCTAAAATTAAATATTATAATAAATATAAGAGCGTATTTGAGTAATTACACTCGTAAAATAGAACAAATAAGTTAAAAGTAAGAGCAGGTTGGTTAAAAAGGTGTGAAAAGAACCTAGTATGTTTAAGTATTCAGATAAAAGAAAATAAACATGCTGTTGTGAACAGAAAATTAAAAAAATAAGTTAAAATTAGGAAACTGAAAATAGCATAGCATTCCTGTGCATTGAAATAGCATTCCTGTGCATAGGAAACTGAAAATCTTAAATATACGATTAATAAAATAGTAAATCATACGATAATTACAAATTTACATCTAAAATTAAGGAAAGTTCATGAGAATCAATCATTAAATTTGGACTTAGGAGGTATTAAGGGTACATATGAATAAAAATAAAATCTTAAACTATGAACAATTCTAAAATTAAAGATAATTATCGGCGTAAAATCAATAAAATGTAATTTCTTATCAAAATATCCTGCTTATCTCGGTCACTTATCTCTTGGTTGCTGTTCAACGTCGCTTTGCGGGCTTGCTGCGCACTGCGCTAAAACTCTCCGTTTTATTATAGTATTTAATATGCATAGTTAAATGAGAGAGGCTCTGTGGTATTCTTTTTGAGCTCATAATCTGAATTTTAGCAAGTTACTTTCTTCATCTGTTTTTTCTTCAAGAATAATTTAATTATTTTTATTCTTATATTATAGTTTCTTTTCTCTTTTTTAATTCAAATAATGAAAAATGTTGGATTAAAAAAGACTGATCCTGAAAGGAAAGATCTATGCAAAGTGGCTAGGATTCTGTAAACAAATTATGCATAAGCGATAATTACGTGCCAACCGTTAAGAATTATAAGACATTTCTCCCACCTTCTTCGCCTGCCTTCGTGGTGTAGTGGTCAGCACGCTCGACGCGTAAACGAGAGGTCCATAGTTCGATTCCCAGAGAAGGCGTTGCTCATTTTTCAATATTCCTACTTAAAAAAAACTAATATCTCTACAGAATAATAATGACAGAACATTATTAAATAGTAGAATAAAACAACAAAGAAATATTCCTGTGAAAATAGCATTTTTATTTTTTGAAAGAATTTATACAAAATACATATTCTTTTTAATCATTTGCGATGTTTATTATATCTTTCAAATTTAGGTAATGAGAAACGTTTTCACCCAAGAATAACGTCTTTTGCTGAAAACATTAAATGTTCCTAATGAATTTATATGCTCCTAGCGAGTTGCTAATGAATGCTGCTTATTCAAATATTTGTAATTTATTGTAACATTATTTGCTCCATTTAAATTATTAATATATAAATATAACACTTTGTACAATCAGTGCATTACATATTTTCATCATAATCAGTTTCTACCTTTCCTTTAATTCTTAACTGTTTGGAACAATTTGATCTGTCGATAGCAAGTTAATATTTACCTTCAGAATTACATTAGGTTCATATTCAGTTATGCCTGTTTGAAGATTAGCTAATAATGCAATTCCAAATAAATTGAAGACTGTACAAAATATTTTGTTTCGTCAAATTATCAGGATACATTGAGACATTCATAACATCATCAAAAATTTCAAACTGAGATGCTATTCACCTTTTCTTTCCGATGTTATTCACAAATTTCGAAACTTACTGTAACGCTTACAATGCTACACACATTGTAATAACTTTTTAATTATGATTACGATACACATGATCTATAATACTGACACGGTAGTAGGGAAACCAACAGTAAAGCTTTCCTAATTACATGTGACAGATAAGAATGTATATGTATATGCATAAAAATTTACACAGTCAACTTTTGAAATCGAAGCAAGAGCTTAGAAATTGTGAAAATTCACTTACTGAAAATTCAAAACTTCTGGAATAAAGAAATTTTTAAGAAGAAATTGAGCATATATTTTCGATAGTAATGGAACTTGTGTTTTGGAACGTATAGATTGACGCTTTGAATTCGTGTGGGAAGATCAATGGTATTTGGGGGATGTATGATCACAAATGAAGTGAGATATCTTCTCTTTACTGTCGAGGCTGTGAATATTTTTATTCATTTAGATGTGCTGAAGGAAAACTGCAAAGAAAGATTTATTAGGGTAGCTCGGGCCATAAATGTAATAATTCATAAAGATAACTACTTGATACGGGCAACTCATAACATAAATGTGTATTCATCCCTGTCAGCAGCAACTACACATCGCTGCCCAGACCCAGATATGAATGTCATTGAAAAGTTGTAATATTGATTTGACTTGTAGCTCGATGTTTTATATATTTTCGGTTAATTTGTGATACTCAGTTTATACTTATTTTAAGCATGTTCTGCATGAAGAATGCAACAAATAGTTTTAAAATGTCCCCATATGATGAACATATATATTATTACAAATAAAAAATAAAGATGATTATAACTATATAATAAAATTTTTATAGATCCAGAGAAAGATTTTCTACATTCTCAATTTCTACATTTCTACAATTCTGCGTTTGCTCATCGAAGATGAGACAATTTCAAGACATTGCATTAAGCTTTACATATAAATGTCATAAATGGAGTTATCTGCTGCGTCTCTGAAGCAGAAAAAAATATCCAAGCTGTGAAATATATCTCCATTATAAAAATAAGCTAATTTCAGATTCTCCAAGTGTGATAAATCCAAAGAATCACTATCTTAATTATCCGCATTCGTATTGTCCAGCTGCATATCCTTGTCCCAGGAATCCATTATACCACAATCGTTGTCTAAGTTCGAACAAGAAATCCAAAGACCTTAAATTTAAGTCCAGGCAAGGGTGTCAGGACTGAGTGTTCTATGCATACTTTTGGCGAACATTGTCGTAGCCGTGTCAAAGTCCTGATCTCGGAAAGGGAGCTGAATGCAGCTATGTTCTGGTATGGGGTAGAATAACTGCACGTAAGAAGGATTTAAAATCCCCTTTTATTAAACCACTATTTACAGCCACTTCCCAATTTGGGAGGGATAACAGAAAATAATGACCGCACTTGGGTCTAAACTGAACAATCAAATAATTTAAAATAGCGTTGAGTAGAAACTTAAGCAGTCGTTGCTCTCAGAGCTTTAAACGCGAGGTTGGCCTCTATTCTAAACTATCAATGGTGCGTAGCAAGTTTTGGCCAATACTAACGCATATAGATTACTTCAATAAGTAACAGCGTAACAGCGCTAAGGCTTAGAACTTAAATACTAGCTAGTCAGGCGAACGTCGAATAGAGCCGCAGTGATCTGAGACTAAAACTCTCTCACACACTGAGAAGTTCCTCGCTAACCTTTAAATACAAAACTTGGCTCCACTTCAAATTAGCATAAAGCTGAAACGGGCTTATTCTAACGGGAAGTTGAAATAAGAGTTCACAGGAAAGAGAAATTAACATAAAACTTTGTTAGTTTAAACTAAAACCTTACAAGGGTACTTAATGTCTACGTTTCTATCAGTACTTAAGTGCAGGCTCATTTTTCCAGAACACAAGAATGAGTTTCTGACATGTAGTTGTTGATACGTAGCCTGTCCCTTAACATGCCCTTTTGAACGGTACTACACAAATCTTTTTAAATTTCTTACTGATCAGAAGGAATTTATGCAACCTTATCTTCGCTTAAATGAAGGAAATTTTCAAACCGAGTTACCACCTTTGATTTCGATCTGTAGGACACATTAAAAAATCAAGAAAATAGCCTTTTGACAGAAATTACTCGTACCTTATATCCAGTTATTTTTTTTTTCAGGATCCTCTGTCTAATAACTCATTGATCATTTTTCTAACAGACTTAACAGCCAGATCTAAGAATATATTCTGCAAGTTTGTAAATACCAGCAAGCATAATTTATTAAATGTTCGACGGAGATAGTGCGTCATTTCATGCGTATTACGTAGAATAATATACAAAATCTAGCATTTCTTACAAAGTTCGTCTGGATTATATTCGAGTTCTGTAAAAGAAACATTAATAACATTGAAAATCTGATATAAAATAATACACCATACAGGGTTTTCGATACATGTTTTATAAAGTAACTTCATTATGTAATTGTTTGTGAAAATCTCAACTTGAGTGCATTATAAATTACATCAAATATTTATATTATCGAAAATAAAATGTCGAGTTAAGTTAGATAAATTGGATGCGGTAAACTGTACGTTAACACTCTACTTAACGAGAGAGATGACTTATTAAACTTAATTAAGCGATTTAATAAACTAAAGCAGGGAGAACTTACTAAACGTAATTAGCTCGTATCAATGTTATACATGGGAAATCCACAAAAACATGCATGTAGGCAGCTTATTTGCAAAGGCGCGAGCTAGAGTTGAAGTATTAAGTGGTCTAAACCGCTTGGCGGTTGCCGAAACTCATAAAAGACAAAAATAATTTTTTAAATAATCTTATATTTCTTTGAAAAGTCTAGTTTATCATATTCTGCAAAAAATGATATATTTAAGTTAATGAAAAGTTCTTTTGACCTAAAAAAATAAGCATATTTTGCTTTTATGGACACAGATATCTCACAGATGTGAAACGGAAATGTTCCTGGCCCCCTGCTTATTTTATGCTGTTATAGCATAATATAAAGTGACAGCAACATTCAGAAACCTCAGTTCAGAATATTTCTAACGTCAGTGGTACGTATTTGTACGTATGTATGAATATTTCCTCGAGTATGCTTTTGGATTTATACACAACACCAACCTGACATCTGGATAAAATCTAAGTGGTACGTATTTGTACGTATGTATGAATATTTCTTCGAGTATGCTTTTGGATTTATACACAACCCCAACCTGACATCTGGATAAAATCTATGAAATATTCAGAGACTCCAAGTTTCTAATTAAATTGAAACGGGAGAATTTCGTATTATTCACAGAATTCTTTTATATTAATATGTTAGCAAAAATGAAATTAATACTCACAACTGAATTCCTTTGCAGGCGTACAATGAAAATTCCTTATGTGTTTCTCTTTCTTTGGGCTTGGAACTATGAGTAAAAACCTCTGGTTATCAAGATACTATTAGTTTACTTACAGCGACTTCAAAATGTATTTATGCAGTGTTTCAGTAATCGTACTATATATAATCAATGGAATATTTATAAGATGAAGAAAATAGAAACACTTAGCTTTTAAATTACAGCAGACCTATGATTCTCTATTAGAGAAAGTTTCTCAACAATTTTCAAATTCTTAAAATATGTATTTTTTCTCAGAGCATTATTTATATTTGAGATTACACTTGAAATAGCAGCAATCAAAATATAAATACCATCATCAGCTCTAAAGTGTACTCAAGAAAGAAGTATTTTAAGCTTCACTGCTTCGATAAAGGTGTAAAACATGAATTTAAATTCAGATTTCTTTTAAATCCACGGAAAAAGAAAACAATTTTACTTTCAAGATACCGATTACAAATTTTTGTATCATTTACTTTTTTCAGAGCGTACGTCTTGGAACTGTTAAGAATTAGGCGAAAAGGAAGTATGGGTCTATTTCTATTTAATGATTTCAATTTTTACACAATATTCCAGTTTTTAAATTGATCTTTATTTTTCATTAAAATTCATTTTGCTTTATGAGCTAAAGTAAATTTTGATTTTCCATTAAAATGTCATTATATAATATTTTGTTACTTTGATGAAAAATAGTAAATTATTTGAACGTGGACTGTTGCACGAATAGTTCCATTACAACTATAAAAGTGTTTATTACAATTCGTGTAGTATAACGAGCCCCAAACAAACTTTATTTTTAAAGATTAAAGCATTTGTTTTCTGAAAATAAGCATTGCTTGAGAAATAACTGCAAAAAAGGCAAAAAAACCTATGTAGGAATCTTTACTTTTTCTTTATGAGATAAATCAAAATACATGTCATTCCCATAAAAATGCTGATTAATCCTTTTTTGCAACCATTGTTCGTAAACGCATACTTCCAATAATAATTTTTTAAATGACTCACAAATTCACGTTTTGGTGCTTTTAACTTTACAAAATGAATAGTACAAAAGTTCTAACTTTTTATGCCTATTTTACTGCATCAAAAAAGAAACCATTTAAACACTTAAAGCACAGAATTTTGTGCTGTAATTGGCCTGAATATTACCTCTTTTAAGAATGTTTTCATCAGAAATATGTATGCTTATCAAGATTCGAATAACCTTGATGTTTTCAGCGTCAGAAATATTTTTATGTAAATGTTCTATATGTTTATCGCCTCTTGCACGCAAATTGGCAACGATGAAATCTATGTAGGAAATTCAGATTTGAAGGTTAAAAGACAAAGCATAGTTTCAAGACTTTAGATAACTTTAAAAAATTATTCTTTAATTTTATCGTTCTTTGCTTTCAATGTTTTTAGAAACTTCCTAGGTTATTTGATGACTGATTTCACTCTTGCTGTTAATGTTCTTTTTGTCCCATGTTGTAAAACGTTGTTAATGCTCTTTTTGTCCCATGTTGTAAAGTTGCTGTTAATGCTCTTTTTGTCCCATGTTGTAAAACTGTTGTCAATGCTCTTTCTGTGCATGTTTTAGAAATCAATAATTTCTTTTTTCTCTATTTTCCTTTTTTTCAGAAGAAGGAAAACAGCAATCTTTTCAGACGTCTATACAATTCACATCCAAAGTGAGTAACAATTTTTAAACCACCCCGGGTTTTCAATTTGTATTCTTCTTAGAGTATTTTTATGTGGAAAGATTCTACTTTAATAGCTACTAGATACTACTTTAACAACATAAATTAATGGAATGGGTCCTGACTTGTTCTCCTTATGAAAAACTAAAACTTTCTTTAAAATTTTCTTTTAAAATTTTTCTTTAAAATTTCAAAATTCCTTCAGTTGGTCGAAAATTAGGAACACAGTACAAGAGTTGAAACTAAAATAGGAAAAGTATCAGTACGGAAATTAAAAAAGTGTTAAAATTTTTAGAAATTATTCTCATACTATCAAGTGATGTTAGAGAGTGCACATTGATTGCTCAAAGAATGTGGGTGATAAGAAAACATTTCAGTGATAATCTGATATTAGCTTATGCGAGAAACGAATGTATAGTTATGTTTCCTCGAATCATAGTTGCTTTGAAGTTAAATACATTTATCCCTAGTTTAAGAAGTTTTAATTTCAACTAAATTATTTTATAACGTATTTCTTTCGCCTTCTTAGCACGCCTTCGTGGTATAATGGTCAGCACGTTCGGCGCGTATTCGAGAGGTCCGTGGTTTAAGTCCCGGCGAGGACATTGCTCATTTTTCACGTCTTCTGCTCCCAAAATAACCTCATATATCTACAGTAGCCTCCGAGCTAAAAAGGGTGGTGGATGATGATTCTCCACCACCAACTATTGGCGATTGGATCCCCTAATCTCCAGTCGCCCTTTAAAAGGGGGAGTATAATAATGTATTATTCCCGCCTTCTTAGCATGCCTTCGTGGTGTAACGGTCAGCACCACACTTGGCGCGCATTCAAGAGGTCCGTGGTTGGAGTACCGAGGAGGGCATTGCTCATCTTTTACGTCTTCTGCTTTCAAAATAACCTAATGTCTCTACAATTTCAGAATATAATTCATTAAATTTTAATAAAATGTGCATTTCTGTGTAGCGTTTCGGCAGGTTTTCTTAAAGTTTTTCATGGATGAAAGCTTTTATTCAGCTAAAGTTATTAAGGATAAGCATTACCTGATTTCCCAGAAATGGGAGATGACATTTTTAAGCAGAGGGAAAAGCAGAACATTCATCTTCTTTTTATATTCTAAGTGACATACTTTTCAATGCTGCATATTGTAAAAGAAAGATAAAAATAACCTAGTAGCATTTCTTGCTTTAAGAGGTTAATTCATCTATGATCTTGCAATCACTGCAGTGGTAGCAAGCAGTATGTGGTCAGTTGACAGACACTGCCAACAATAGAAAAAAACCATTATAACGGCATAGTGTTCTAAAATAAGACTGCTAATCTCCGTTTCCACTTCAAACTGATAATAAAGATGGACTTAATAAGTATATTATGCAAAGCAACGAAATGGAAAACAAATTCTCGAAAATTGAATGAGAGAACATCTTTCAAAATGAAATGTATTATGAGAGAAAATTTAACTTTATCGAAGTAGTAAAATATTTGGGACTTTGTGAAATAAACCTCCCTTTGTGAAATAAACTTTTTAAAGTTTTAACTTTTATACAAATTGCATGACATGGAAACTACCAAAACTTGTGGGGAAAAAAATCAATCAATCAGGTACTCCCAAAGTTTTAAACAGAAAAGAAATGTCTGTCAAAATTGAACAATTTTCTTCACAAAAATAAAAGTAAAGTTCTTCCTCAGTAAGTTCAAAAAAATGCTAGACCATGAACATGCTAATGTTCGTGAGAAGAAGTTTTCGATCACAAAGTTAGAAATTTAAATCAAGTCAGAATAAAGATACAGATAACTAAGAAAATTATTTCATCAACAATAGAATTAATTAAACGGAAATAAAAACACAGTAAGGCAACACCGTTCGAACGAGAACACACTCGAATACAGCAACACATCCTTAAATAAAAAAATAAAAAAAAAACTGAAAGCTTTCATATTTTATATAAAGGGGCTTTTCTTAACGTTTCGAGTGTTATATTTATTTATTAAATATCATGTTCTTCGCATTGAAACCATAAAATTAAGTTCAACAGCAGCATCAAAAAATATTAAAAAAGAACATAGCTTTAGAATTTCTGTTACACATTCTCGCGCGCTGGCGATAATATTTTTTCCCGTACAGTGTTGACATTGCTCGCTTTGAAATCGTTGAGTTTCTCAATTAAAAATTCATTAAAGTTTTACAAAATATGAAATCAACAAATTACAAATTACAAATTTGGCCTTCCAAAGGCCCATATTCCAGTGGAGGACTATGTTATTCAAAATTTGATGTATCTACGTACAGTTGTTTTTTCACAGTGCGAGAAACATACTTACATTCATGCAGATTTCTTGTTATTTAATCACTTTTAATATAAGGCAGGGCTCTAATATTTGGTGGCAAGAATTTGAAAAGTTAAACGACGTTTTATAGTGGATGACGCAAAATGCCAAACGAAATTAATAGCACTTCCGGGCTAATTGTCCCTTTGGGGTAAAAAAAAATAAAGACAGAGGCAATCAAAGCATAACAATGTCTATCCTTCCTTGTCAAACCTATTTATGGCAGTCATTTAAGTAGAAAATTATTAAACTTATTTCGATAATTCTCCAAAGCTCTAAATATTTCCTTTGCGTGTCGTAATTTATTTCGGGTTTTCCGTCTTTGTATTTACTTATTTAGCACGTGCTCCCCCATTACGCACTACATGGAAAGGAGGGATGCTCCACGGAGGACGTTTGGTCCGTATCCACATTACACATGGGGAGAACCATGAGACCATCCATGCAGCGAGGTCGCTCTCCCTGGTACTCGAATCCCGGACGGGACCACCAGTGTTCAGCTGCTTTTACCGCTCTGCCGCTGGGGGCATTAGTCTTTTCGTAATGACAAAACTTCTCTTTGCGTTATTTTTAACTTGTTGTATATTTTCGTTTTCCTTTTTGAGAAAAACCTTCACACCTGTTCACGTGGACAGGTTCGAAAAGATATGAGAAATGTCTCAGTTTGAATTCCTGTGTTCTTTCCATGCTCATATGCGAATTCTAAAGTGGTGCTCCATTTTAAAGAATAAAGCTTTTATTCAATATTATTTTTTATTCATTGAATTTCTGAGAGATAGGCGCCAATTTATCCTATTTTTTTCTTTAATTGCAGTAATACTAAAATCTGTTTAGGAATATTTTTGGTGTTGAAGTTTGGCAAAGTTTAAGAATGTTTATGTTTTTTCAATGCTTATTTAGATTATGAAATGGTAAAGCAGAACTGGTGTAGCTACAATTCTTAAGTGTTAGATGTCTCACCTAATTTTATACAGGCGTTTCCCTCTTTCCTGCCCAGCTGGCAAAGTGGCCAGTGACTCTGACTGCCGTAAAGTAGAGCCCGTTTCGAATCCGAGAGAAGAGACGCATGTAAATCGTCCGTCTCTTCACAGGAAACAGCGGTAGCCCACTTATTAAGTGCCTCCATAATAAAGTGATCGTCGCTTCCTGCTTTAATAGTGGCCAATGCCTATAATGGTTGGTGCCCCCTTCCACTACGGAAAAAAGAATTCCTCTTTTAAAAACCTAAACAATTTGAATCATTATCTGTACGAATAAGGCAATATACTGACCATTGTGGAAGGGCACAAGTAATTAATTATTAGAATAAATCATCATTAATAGGAGTTGGTTTTGTGTAACATGATGCATTGCAATGAAGATCCTATTATTGCTTCTAAAGATTAATTTCAGTGAGAAAGGATTAGAAGAAATTCTAACTCTTCTAATAACTAAAGTAGCTGTTTTGACTGATGTCATAGTTAGGACGCTGACTGTTGTACTGATAAGTCCGGGCTCGAGTCACAGAGAAGGTATGTATCTTTATTACCTGCATTTTTTTATGTGTAAAAAGTCTATGCATCGTGAAGGCTCCTAAAATGCTCGCGAATCGTGAAAGTCTTCACGATTGGTTCAAAGATTTGGGAATCCTCGGGTCATCTGCCAGGGTGCTTTCCATCAGAAATGGGACCAAACCACATAGCTAGCGGGCGAAGATTATATTTATACGGCCTATATCCAGCTAACAGGCCTTCGTGGTGTAGTGATCAGCACGCTCGGCGCGTATTAGAGCGGACCGTGGTTGGACTCCCGGCGAAGGCATAGCTCATTTTTTTATTTCTCCTGCTTTCAAAAAATCCTAATGTCACTACAGTACTTCTTTCCTTCCTTTACGTTAAGTAATGAATGCATTTAGAAAATATTAATTAAAATCTTTTCAGTATTTTATGTCAATTTGCAGAAGTTGCGTTGCTATCAGATCCTTGGAATAAATTCATGGAACTTCAGTAGTTCAGTTTCTTATTTAAATTCGAGTAAAATTTCGGTTCATCGTATAATTGTGTAAATCACGCGTTTATTAAGTAGAATGTAAAATTCCTCTGCAAGCAGTGTATGTTTCATAGAAGAAAACTCTTGTTTGTTTTCCATGCGTTTCTAACTGTACTAATTACTTTTGGAAAAGTAATTACTCTTGCAGTGTCGGCAAAAGCCCTTCCTATCAAAATTGGGATGAAACTAGACAGATATAGCCGTCATGTGCATTTTACTATAAATAATTAATGCAATCGAATTCCAGTCTAAAAGTACTAATTAGCATTGGAATTATTTTACTTCTAAGACGGAGCCAATTTACTAAATTTAATTACGAAGGAAAGGGGAAAGGGGTAAGCATAAAATAGAAGCAATTATAATACTAAAGTAAAGCAAGCATAATAATAATTTAGTAATATAATTTTGATGGTTGCTTGAAGATTATTTAACAGATTTATTGTAAATATAAATGTAATACAAAAAAAAAAAAACACAAAACACAAAGAAATCTATACATTCCTTATAAATGGAATCAAAGACATGTTTAAAAAAGATACCAAAATATTCTTTTGTCAAGTAAATTTTAAACGGACCGGCAACTGGCTTCGAATCTTTTGCAATTACTTATATTATTACTTTTGCAATCCAATAATTTTAAGTTTCGAAATGCAGCTATTTTCTTTGAAATGTATTACGTTATTCTTGTAGAAACGTATTCTATGCGCTGTATATATGTCTTAATTTCATCCGTAATCTAATATGCTTAATTCAGAGACGTTTAAAATTTTACGAAAAGAAATTATATCAAATCATACAGAGTTATTATTTCACACAAGAAAGGAGTTCACTTTTGAAAGCGCATCGTTTAAACATACCTTTATGAGTTCAGAGAAGTGGTGTTTAATTTCTTGTTTCTGATTGTTCTTGATGATTTGAAACGTTAGATAAAATAGGGATAACTAAAATTTCTGTAAGGCATATTTCATTCGCTGAAGGAACTGAACTTTAGTCTTCAGAAGCTATCAAAATCTCTATTTCTGTTTTTTTGAAAACGTAATCTTCTTAGAAAAACCTGAAAGAACTCAGATTTTCAATACTGCACCAGAGGGTTTATTGAGATGTTTTATGCCTCATTGAGCTCGAAGTTTGTTTAATTATGAATCCATTCACTACTGCTGAAACTACTTTTTTTAAACTTTATTAGCAAGCATCACGTTTTTTGCACTCACGCCACGTAAAAGTCAAAAGCAAAATCACCAAATTGTTTAAAACAGCATATTTTTAGATCTCCCATACAGTCTTAAGTGTTGTCGTATATTGCTTAGTCCAGAAAAGTAATTATCTTCGAACCTCATTTTCGCTGGACGCCCTTTTGTAGTCCGTTTCAGTTTTCAAATAACAAGGTACTTGAGTAACAAGCCACTTAAAGTCTTTTAACACAGGGGTGCTTTATTTAATATCCATTAGCCTTGCGCCATTACAAGGGCCAGAAGTGGTAGCCATTTTATTATGGAAGCACCTAATGGACGATCACCGTTTCCTCCTATGAAGGGATGGACAGTTACAACCATGTCTTCTCCGAGATTCGAACCCCGGCCCATCGCTACAGCAGTCAGAGTTGCTAACCACTACCGGTTGGGCGGCTAGCCATTTAAAAAAATGTATTTAATATATTAATAAATCTAGCTTGGTAATTAATATAATAGATTAAGTAGTGTATTGATTGCTTTTAAATGTCTTAGTTTATTTACAAGGCATTTCATCCCTTCTTTCCGCATGTCTTCCTTGTGTAACGGTAGCACACTCGGTGCGTATTCGGGAGGTCCAAGCTCAAAGTCCGGCGAGGGCATTGCTCATTTTCATGTTTCTAGCTTCTAATTAAGACTCTACAAATTAAATAGTAACAAAAGACTAAATTTAAATAAAGAAATTAAATACCATATATTTTGCCAAAATCAATAAACTGGTGCATGGAATTTAAAAGTATTTTATACGGGATATAATTAGAATTGAACATTAAGTAGCAAATGTTACCATACATTGTTTTATATTCTCTATATTATTTCTTAAAAATCAATTTATGGAAATATAATTCGTGGCAGTATTTTAAAAGTAATGCAGACACAAAAGCGGTCCGGACAAAAAGTTAGTTTTGAGTCTAATAAGCAAATTTATGGTCTAGAATAAAGAGAAAATGCATAATGACATGTTTCATTTCTTCCTTACAGAATGTACCTCCATCACGGAAGATAAACTTCAAAAAGCTTCTATATTTTTGCTGTGCGAAAGTTATAACTCTATCAAGACAAGACCACTTGAAGGAACTGTTTTCAGTCCCGCAATTTAATTCACTAAAAAGGTAAACGCAGTGATATGACCAGTATCTGTATTCAAAATTATTATGAGAATGCAGGACAACGTGAAAATGCACTAGTATAGAACTATACATTTCTGGTCTTCTCTAAA
This sequence comes from Stegodyphus mimosarum, assembly GCA_000611955.2. Classification (NCBI taxonomy): domain Eukaryota; kingdom Metazoa; phylum Arthropoda; class Arachnida; order Araneae; family Eresidae; genus Stegodyphus; species Stegodyphus mimosarum. The sequence continues at coordinate 146,043 of KK116414.1, forward strand.
ACCATTATTTTCAACACCACATGTTCTATTACAATGAAATAAAAGTATTGGTACACATTTTATGCTAGTGCCTGTAAAAATTCTTTGATACTATACTTGACACATGTAAAGTCTGTAATAATTAAACCTGTCATATATATTATAAAATTAGTGGACATAGTGAATGAAATTATAAAGTCTCTTTAAATTTTAGACCAAAAATTAGAAGGATTCTCAGAAATGTTCCTTTCATATATCTTGCTGTAAAAATTAGATGATTTCAATCGTCTTTGGTGCGAACGAGATTCGAAAACAAATGAGATACCTAAATTATCTGAGCTTATTATATTTGTACAACTTCATACCAGAACTCTGCAGTCGCCAAAATCTTTTAATGTCTTTAATGCAAAAAAGGTTCAACCCATTCAAAAGGCAACTGCTTTGGTGTCAAATGTTAAAATTAAAGATTTTTAATTTATTTATTGCAAAGGTAATAATTTTCACATGTTATATAAATGTGATTCTTTCCTGAAAATGACTGTAAGTGAACGTCTTGAATTTGTTAAAAAAGATAAATTATGTTTTAATTTCTTGGCTTTTAATCCAACTCATTCTGCAAAAAAATTGTCTTTACTGAATTTAGCTGTTCAAAATGCAAGAAACAACATCGCATTTTGCTGCATTTTCCCAATCAAGATATTGTTGGCATAGCGAATTGTGTGAGGAGGGAGAAACATCTGTTAAGAATTCTGAACCTCCTTCAGTAGAGAATTTGAAGCTAAACGCACATGCCAGATGTTTGGAAATATAACCAAATAAATAATTCGTAATTAATTAATTATTATTTATTATTTTCCAATTCGAATTAACAATTCGTCTGTAACTTGTTCACAAGTGATTTTAAAGGAAGTGTTATTAACTACTGCGATTATTTATATTAAAGCCTCTTGCGGGAATTTTATTGCTTGCACAGCCCTTCTCGATATCGGGAATTAGTGCTGTTTTTTTCCTATGATTTCGTTAATAAGCTTAACATAAAAAGGAATAAAATTAACATATCAATTTCACGTTTAAAAGGGATGGCTTACTTAATCCAAGCTTACTGCTGTGATATCAAACAAGCGTGATTACCACAGAGCTCTTAAAGTTTTTTCTGTAACTAAACTTAATGATTTAGTAGCAGTGAATTATTTTAGTTTTTTATTTTCACAGCTTCCTCAAAACACTAAACAAGCGGATCTTCATTTTAATAAACCACAGAAAAAAGGTGCCATGTTAGGTGCAAAATGCTTTTATGAATTAGCTGATCAAATTCATCCACGAAATTCAAATTTAACATTTCAAAATCCCGCATTTGGATACATTGCTAGCGGTGTAAATTTTGATTCAAATTCAGACTCTACGATTCAGTAAGGATTTATGAAAGTTGAAGAAGTCTTAAATTCACTAATCATGTCTTTTTGGGAAACTGACGCTGTTACAGAATCTCTCAAAATAAAAAATAAAGAAGACCTAGAATGTGAGGATCATTTTGTGAAAACGCATCATCGGGATATCAAAGGTAGGTATGTAGTAACCCTACCAATAAGTCAAGATATACAGTTGGGTGAGTCTTCGCAACTGGCCATACAACAGTTAGATAATTTATGGAAGAGATTAGACAAAACTCCTGACAAGTCTAGGATGTACTGTGAATTCATGACTGAATATAAAGCATTATGGCATATGCAAAAGATGCAGAGTGCGTTAGAAGCTCCTAAATACATAATGCCCTATCATGGGGTTTATATAGCAAAGAGCAGCACAGCTAAGTTACGCTTGGTATTTGACGCTTCGGCTCCTTCATCGTCTGGTTTCTCATTAAACGACTGTTTGATGAATAGATGTGCGGTTCAATATGACATGTTCTCTATCCTGTTATGATTTAGAAAACACAAGGTGGCTTTCCCTGCTGATATATGCAAAATATATCGACATATTCGTGTAAATCCCGAGCAGCGAAACTTCAGTGCGTCATTTGGAAAAATACGTAAAATGATGCATTTAAATTTTATCCATTACTTACCGTAACATACGAAAAAAATCAGCGCCTTTTTAGCAGCAAACGTTTTGAGGCAACTAGCAATAGACGAAAAGGGTAAGTATCCATTGGCTTCTGAAATGACACTCAACGATTTTTATGTTGATGGCATTTTGTCTGGTGAATAGGATGTCCCCTTTGGTGCAGAGGTTATCAGCTCTGCAGCGACAGTTAATAGCCATGCTCCAGTCTACAAAAATGGAATTGCACAAGTGGGGCTCAAACGAAAGAATGCTTTTAGAACAAGTTCCAACAAGAGTATCATTTTGAAGAATCTTCACAAAGCAACATAAGGACTCTACGTTTAAGATGGAATTCAGAAGAAGACTCTTTGAATTTTACTGTGCCTATTTCATCTAACATCTGTACTAAATGTTACGTTTTGGCAGAAATTGTAAATTGTTTGTTCCTTTAGGTTTCCTAGGGCTTGTAATCATGCGTGCTAAGATATTTCTGCAAAATCCATGGCTTTTACACCTAGACTGGAATGAGCTACTTAATTTCAAAGAGCGACAAGAATGGAAGACATTTTAAAATGTCTTACCAGAGTTGAGACTAATCAGAGTTCTTTGTTATATTCTAATAGAATTAATTTAAGAAATTAAGTTCCACTGTTTTGCTGATACTTCAAAGGTAGGATATGGTGGAGTAATTTACTGGCCAAATTAAATTGACTTATTCGCAGCAAATCTCGAGTTGGAGTTGTGTGCAGCAGAGTTCCTTTCCAAACTTGTGTGTAATGTGAAAACCTCTTTGAGTTTACAAACTGACAACGTTATTCTGTACACAGATTCAACAATAGTGTTAGCCTGGATTGCTACATCTTCTTGGCTTCTAAAGGTATTTGTGTAAAATAGAGTAGCTCGTATCTAAGAGCTAACTAAGGATTTCTGTTGGCAACATGTCAGAACCAAAGACAATCCAGCTGCCCTAATTTCTCGTGGTCTGAGCCCGGAACATATTATTGATAAAACTCTTTATGGTATCAAGGACCAAATTTCCTGCATCAACAGGTCATTAATTACAACTCTGTTAATAACAAATTGAAAAATTCAAATGAAAACTATGTTCACGAACTGAAAACTATTTCTAATACACATTTGACGGTAACTGTTAAAAATAAATTGTGAATACAAGAAGAAACAGCTATGTCAGTTGACATTAGACGAGGTTTTTTTAAAGTGAAAAGAAATTGCTTTCATTAGTTCAACAGCGATATTTTCCTGAAGAATTCAAGGACTTAAATAAGGAAAAGGAAATAGGTAAAAACAGTCAGTTAAATTTTTTATGTCGCTTTTTATATGAATCTCAAGTTATTAGAGTAGGTGGCAGACTGCAGGAAGCTAACTTGCCTTTTAACAGAAAGCATCCTGCTATCTTGCAAAAAAATCGTAAATTGACCCTTTTAATTATGTTAGGTCACCATATTCGAAACTTCCATACCGGAGCACAGGAGCTGTTGCATAGTGTTAGACAAAAGTATTGGCCGATAAGTGGACGTAATCTTGCCAGAATAATCACTAAAGAATGTGTAAAGTTTTCCAAGGTAAAACCAGTATTGCGGAATCAAAAGAGGGGTATTTTACTATTAGAGGGACTAAATCCATCCTTTCCCTTTAACCACACTGGTGTTGACTTTTATAGCTCTTTTAATATAAAATATACAAATCGGAGGAAGGGCATAGTGCACAAGACTTATGCTGGTATTTTTCTTTGCCTCTTGACTCCCGCTGTCCCTTTAGAAATCGTTTCTATTTTATCTGTAGAATCATTTATTGCAGCCTTAAAAGGATTTATTTCTAAAGAAATAAGAAATCCGATTAAGGCTAAGTGCACTCGAAGTTTTGTTGGGGCTAGCAATGAACTGAAGCGACTATATAATTTCGATAAATACGCCGATGAATACTTAGTCAAATATCTGACATCTAAAAGGATTCATTAGAAGTTTATCACTCCTATATCTTCTTGATTTGGAGGAAAATGGGAGGCAGGTATTAAGTCGTTTATCTTAAATGTTGGGTCGGGAAGTGGACTTTTACATTTAACGAGTTGTAGAGACATTAGGTATTTTTTGAAAGAAAGAGAAAGGAAAAATGAGCAATGCCCTCGCCGGAACTCGAACCGCGGACCTCTCAAATACGCGCTGAGCGTGCTGACCACTACACCATGAAGGCATGCTAAGAAGGCGGGAGAAATGCCTTATATACTCCCCTCCTTTTAAAGGACGACTGGGGAGTAGGGGACAGAGTCACCATATCCTTGTAGTGGAGAATCATCATCCACAACCTTTTTTAGTACAGGCGCCACTATAGAGACATTACGTATTTTTTAAGGTAGGAAAGATGAAAAATGAGCAAAGCCTTCGCTGGGACTCGAGCCACGGAACTCCTGAATACGCGCCGAGCATGCCAAAGAATAACGTCAAGCTCCAAAAAGATAAGCCACTACAGCACCAAGGCATGCTAAGAAGGAAGGAGAAATGACGTATTGAGGTTCTTACAAATTTGAGTCTGATTGAAGGAATTTTAAATTCACGTCCAACACCTCCCCCTCTGTCGAATGACACCAATGATTTAGAAGCACTTGCACTCGCACACTTTCTAGTTGGGACACCTTTAACATCTATAAGGGAGCGCGATTTTCCTGATTTTTCTGACAACTCTTTAGAGGCTAAGAGCGCACTACTAAAGCAACCCAATATTTGTGGAAAAGTCGGCAAAATGATTACGTCAGTCATTTACAGCAACGATTTAAAAGTTATTTTTCTAAGGATAATGTTAAAAAGGGCATTATAGTTTTAGTAAAAGAAGAAAACATGCCCATTTCAACTTGGTTACTGGGGAAATGTGTATGAATTTTAAATTTTGTGATATATGATTTGAAATATATGGTGTTTAAAAACTGTTTAATTTTTGTCATTTGTTAACTGCGCAACAAATGCCCAACCCGGGCGGTATGTTAACGCCGAAGAGAAGAGAAATGATGTCAAGATCAAAAATTTGAGTATGATTTTAACTTGAAGGATCTGGCACCTAAGGGTAGAAAAGTGAAAGGCGGAAAGCAAGCCGCCAACTCATTGAGTATGTTCTGGTTACGCTGATTATGTATTATGTATTTTAAGAAGCGAGTGGCAAGAGTGTTCATCCGAGTAAAATACGTAAAGTTCTCATATATTAACAGGAGTAACATTAAAGATACTATAGTCCACATTTGAGAGTGGATTTTATTATTATTTGATGTGATTAAATTCATTGATCGAACAGTACTTTCATTTTTCGGTTGTGAGTTAATCATTTTCCTGGTGAAGGTAAAGGACGTGTTGAAAACATGTACCAAGTTCTTTTCTTAGTCTAATTTCAGCCGTTGAGTGGGAGGTCCTGATCTATTGATTGTCGGAAAATTTCGCCTCTTTCGCTGAGATACCAGAGGCAGATATTCTTGCTGTGTCTAATGACGTCACTGACGCAGAATATCCAGAAAAGGCGGTGTGGAGGAATTTATCGTTGGTTCGGTCGCATGATCTCAGTGCATCGATTACGAATAGAACAACAGCTCAGTATCCATGTTTATTGGCTATGAAGCCACGGAGGGTTTCATATTTCTCCAGTTTCGTTGCTCTTACTTCAGTAAGGGCACAAAGTTGACGTTCGAAAATTATATGTCGACAGTAGCCAAAATGCTGAAAAGTGACGTTAGCATACCAATGTTTTAATCTATGAACCTCGTTTCTTCAGAAACACCATTTAACTTGACTGCTTAATAATGCAAAAAATGCTATACGCCATGCCAGCCCAATATGTATAATGTCAAGCATGAATCAAGATCCGTGCTGCAAAATCGATTTATAAATTTTATTTTATTTACTTATATTTTCCAAGGTGGTCAGACCCTTGTTTCTCAAGCCGTTTTCAAGAATGTCTGAACTCACCGGTCATTTAACCATCTCATCACAGATAGCGTTGCCTAAGGTGGACCGCTGAGGGTAGAACAAATATACTCGCTAGGATAGAAAAAGAACTTCGGAAGGTAAACACTCCTTAACAGCCTAGCAGTCAGCCTTTGCCACCATGAATCTGTTTTTTGTCTAACATAAATTGTCAAAAGTATTCACATGCGATTGATTTAGTAGAATAAGTATCATGCACTTAAAAAACTATATTCGATCTCTGTTATAAAACAGTTAAACTACACAATTAATAGCACATTCGAACCTATTATGTTATTTGAAATAAGTTACATTTCGATTAGCAAAATCTATTTTACAGGAGCACTGTAATCTAATTTCGTACAACGGCGCTTTTTATCTACAGACGGCCCTGGTCTCCCCCCAAAGCATCATATCATCTCATTGAATTTTTTAGATCATTGAAGAACAGATTTCTTCACTGGCATCGTAAAAATACCGCAAGTTATTCCCAAGAGACAATGAAAGCACAGGAATGATACGGTGCCAAGAAATCGTAAGCTGTATTTACAAATACTATGACCGCTTTTTAAAATACGTCCTGTTTAATCAGTGCTTCGTAATGAAAATAGGACACATTTTTCTGTTTTTGCCGAAATAAATGAACATAGAAGTAAATCTTTTCAGCACACACAAAAAGAATTCGTTATAGAATATTAATAAAAAACCCATAATTTAGTTTTGCTTTTAAAACATGTACTTTACTCTGTAGTGTAAGAATATGTAGGATACATTTTAACTTCCAGCTCTTTAGAGTAACCTTTTAGCATTGATAAATATTCAAAGCTAAAGGTGGAGTTTTTTTATGTTTGTTGCAGAATAATATAAAATGAATAAAAATAGAATAAATATGGAATATGCGTCTGAGAGTAAAGATACAAAAATGTTCTGAAATAGTAAATTCTCTAATCTTACGTTCATCGTCTATTATGCAATAAATCTTACATTGTCTTTAGTGTTCACTCAGTTAATCTTATAGCACATGAAAACTTTACTTTAATTTTAATGTTAAAAGTAATTTTTATTAAGATCTACTCATTTAAATGTTTCATGAATGAAAAGATTAAAAATAAAATAAATAATAAATGGTAAGCAAATTGACAAAATATATTGATAATAGGATACTTTTAAATTTATTTACATATACTCTGTATTAGACAATACGCCATCGATTCATGTAAGCTAAACATTATAATCGCAAGTTTTGTATCTTTTACAGTTCCTGATTATAGGGAAAATTATCATAAGTCTCATGTTACTTTAAAATCGGCATCCGCATTCAATGAACACCATCAGGGAAAATAGGACGAAAAACCTGAAATTAAGTCTGATTCTTAAATTTAAAATACTAATATGCATTCCTTTGAGTTATCCAGCATGTTTGAAGTTCTGCTCTATGCTGCCACTCAAGAAGAGAGTTTTAATGTTTCATGTTCTTTTAAATTACTAATTCATTGTGAAAAGACGGTAGCATAGGCAGGAAGAAGTGATTTAAAACGCTACTAGCAACGTGGGAAGAAGAGAAAAAATAATGATTTTTGCTTTTATAGAATTACTTTGATGATACATCATCTCTTATTCTCTAAATCGTCTGAGAGAAATATTTTTGTTTCATTTAAAGTAATATATTTTGTTTAAATTCTAAACGAGAGCTGAAAAGTAGTTTATTCTAACATAGCAACATAGTCGTTTGAGAAATATGTGAAAATATTTTTTTTCATTATTTCCATTCCATATAATTTTAAAACGTTATTTTTATCATTATAGGGTTAAATTATTTAAAAATTATTCTTTTAACTTTCAGAATAAATATTCGTGTTTGATAGTCTCTAAAACGCGAAAAATTAAAAAATAAATTTCCTGTACATGAAGCAGTGATTTTTGAGAAGTGTTAATATTAGTTGACTGGGAAGTTTCTCTTCAATTTAAGGTTTAAAATGTTATACAGGTTCTGTAACGTTTAGAATCCAACAAAACATTTAGAAGCGTTTTTAGTACAGTCCGCCCAAAACATGTGTATCTTAGCAAGTTCACGATCAATTTCTTTTTCCATTAATTAATTTTGAATACCTCCGACTACTTGAAATGCATACTTCAGAACTTGCATGCGAAAAATATTTAATTAAAATTTATTATAAGAAACAGTTTTCCCTTTCGTGTTCTAAATTAGTATTATCCTAGAAAATTAGAATGCGCCTAGGTAGGTTCTGTCATAAATTACTGAAGTGTTAATTCGCGTGATTGATACTTATAAAGAGCATGATAATTTTGATTTTCTTTGCGTTACATATCCTTATTTGAAATCAAAGAACTGATTGCTTTTTAATGTACTTTTTATTATTAGTCCAAAGGGATTTAGTCCCGAAGAACTATTACTTTCGTTTTGCGACTTTGCGTCGATTCACTCTGAATGCCCGATTCACTTTTCAAATTGTTGCCACTAAATGTTATCGCTCTGCATTAAAGTTTAGAAAATGAAAAATCTGCATAAATGTATGCATGTTTCTCGCATTGTGATAAAACCTAGAGCCCTCGAATTTTGAATGACGTAATCCTACTGCGAATATGGGCATCTGGAAGCCCTAATTTTGAATTTGAAATTTGCTTTATTATCGATTTTATGTTTTGTAACATTTCAACGAATTTCTGATTAACAAACTAAATGATTTCAAAGCGAGCAATGGCAACACTGTACGAAAAAAAAACATTTTTATCTCCAGCGCACGAGACTTGCGGAAATTCTAAAGATATGTTCATTTTAAAATGATTTTGCGATATTGATTTTGAACTGAATTTTATGGTTTGAGTACGTAGTACATGATATTTAATAAAAAAAAGGTAGCACACGAAACGTTAAAAAAACGCGCCTTTGGACGTAATTTAAAATCTGAAATCTTTCAGATTTTTTTTCTATTTCATATTTTATAAAACTTTAACGACTTTTTTTTTCTTTGCTTTTTATTTTTGATAGTGTCATTTTTTGAAGGAAAAATGTGATCATTTCTACATTAATTTTAAAATTTAGAGATGTGCGTATTATGTTTTTTCCTGCTCTGAAGAACTCTTTAAAATTTAGGTACTTGAGATTTTAAACAAAAGCCTAAAATAAGTAATGTTTATAAGGATAATTAGAGGATAAATATGTTTTAAGTTATCGAAATGAGCTACAGAAGTACTAGGAGGTATCCTGAAATATCCTTGGAGAAAATGAGAAAATTAACTAATGCCAATATTGATACAATCTGTCCTTTAATTCTAGACAAATGTAAGAGCACAAGTTTCATTACTGAATGGTACTCTTTAAATAGAGATGTAGATACAAGACATATTACCTCTCATAGGATAATTTGATTGGAAAGCGTCCCATTTTTCCATTTTCTGTGCGAATAACTGTAAACCATGGTCATTATAATACCTGTATAAAAGTACCTGCAGCACATTAAAGTAATTATATAATTCTGTATATTTTGAGTTTAAGAGGCACAATTCAAGTATTCTTTAAAATGATCCAAACCGTAGGGCATCAAATAGTCCATTAGCTTATCTCCCTTCATTCAACTCCTTTATTAAAGGCAATTCAGATCAAAGAGATTAATATTTTTTAAAGCAAAGAAGTTTTCTGCTTCGAATGCGTAATACCAAAATCAGAGAGTTAAAAAACTTATTGAAATGATTGTTTACGTTATTTGTATATATGTTTGTTCAACAGCTTCGTATCTAGATCTTGAAATCCTCAAAATAATGCACGTTTACGTAAATCGATTTAAGAAGAAATGTTTCAGATTTGGTAGTTGAAAATAATCATAAATGGACAGAAAGGCGAAAAAACGACATTTCACGAGAACATTTTTTGAATTTTTATAATGAATACTTTAATTACGGAGAGAAAATTTTTAAACTGTATCTCTAAAAGCTGACCATCCACCTTTGACTTCAACTGATTCAATGTGTAGTACAAACATCACGTATTTTGAGAAAACGTTCTACAGATTAAATTTCTTAGCTACATATATTGGACTGGTCGCAAATAATGCAGGACTAAGACAGACAATTGCAAATAAAAAATGTTATATTGTATAAAATTTGATTCATTATTACAAGTTAACATAATTTGCCACGACGTTTGCTCATCTTTAAGGCAATATTTTAATGCACATTCTGAAAATCTGTTTTCTGGAAAATTTTACTAATTAAATCTTCGACAAATTGCTAATTGCATAAATGTTGCCAACAAAATAATTATTGGATTGCCAAATATTGTAATTTATTGTGATACATTAATGACAATGTTTATTGGATCATATAGTTATTGATAGTTATTGGTAATATATGGGTTCAAACAAAGATAAATAGCAGTTTCTTACAATTAAGCGTTTTCCAAATAGGAAGCGAATTAGCTTTATTTTGCTGAAAATCACATCAGGCCTGTTGATTCTCGCACGTCACTCGGTTATTAAAATCAGTTTCAAATTAGTTAACTGATGACAATAGATATATGTATTAATTATTTGGTTATTTTCCAACAGTACAAAGCACACCTGCATATAATGTATCTCCTCATAAGTAGAGCAAAATTCTTCTTATTCCATCATACGCAAAGAAAAACTTTTTTGGAATGCAATTCTTTTTTTTCTCCTTATGAAATGTAGCTCTCTTTTTATGAACAATCACTCACTTTTTCGAATAATATTAACGTAGAATCCTCATCTCCAGTGGCTATATACATTAACAAATATTCCATTCATTTCTTGTTAATAGAAAAAAAAAACTAATCAATACTCTCGCAGATAGTTTTCAGCTGTCAGTTCTTTCGGAACTCAGGCATACTCAGGAACGAGTAAATCTTTTATTCATTTCAAGTGATGTATTGCATTTGACTGTGTGCACTGAAGTATTTTTGCACTATTGATATATGGATGCGAATTTATCAGCATCTTCAAATCATCATCTTTCCTCTTCCATTGTCACTTATTTTCTCATCTTCAAGATTACAATTTCCACTTCGGAGCTTCTTGAACCTCGTTTGGAACTGGTGTTCGCTAATAGCACTTAGATACGTTAAAAATTCTACCTATTAGCTTCTGCAGCATTTCCAGGCATTTTATACTCATAACATATGATACGGAGGTCATTTCCTGTAAGATTGTTTTCCTATGCATAAGTTTAATGAAATTTTAATTCAAGAGAATTTAGAGAGAAAAGGCATAGCATCAGTATCAAAATAGTGTATAAAAATTGTGATTGCAGAATTGCGTTAGTATATTTTAATGTAGTTGACTTGGCAAACTAAAATTCTACTTCACTTTCTATCTCCCTGATATTTTACTTTAGCTTTTTAAATTTTTTATTATGAATTTTCAGCTGTGTAATTCATTAAGAGACGCACAAACATGGAAGCGAAAAGGAGAGTGAGAAATATCCTTACAGAAGTTTTCATTAGAATCCAAAATGGCCAAATCAAAAAAATAAAAAATTCTATCAAAGTCATCAGATCCTTTTCAAAATATTTGTAAATCGTATGATAATACATGCAAAGAAGCGTAGGTAACAAATGCATGTTATCATAATTTAATAATAACGTAACCTTGCAGCATTTGTTAAGCAACTTCGCTAAAGATGTTTCTATCGTTAAACGAAGCATCCTTTGATGATTTTAGTGAATAATATTGCAATCAGGAACTTTTTCTATTTCAGAAAATGTTCAATGTAAGCTTTATGTCGTCCTTAAATTATATACATATTTACTTTTACACTTATTTTCACTAAATCGGAAGATTCATTTTAAACTTAGTGACAATAGTTAAAAAAGCAAATAAAAGAATGCCTTCTCCAAAACGTTAAACTATGCATTACATTAAAAAATCGATGAATATACGTTATCATTCACGGAAAAAAGTAAGAAAAAAAACTAAAAGAGAAACTAGATGAAAGAATTTTTGACAGATGCAAGAAAATTAAGTAAAAACAAAACTGGCATCATTAATACAAGTCATTGAATCAGGAGCATCACTAACCATCGCTTCAAGTTTCTCGAGTTCATGGAAATTAATATGGAATTTTAAGTACGAAGAACGGGTAAAAAGGCGGTGCTTAGTATTCAAATTAAAGTTTGTGTGATTCATGGGAGAGAAAAAGATAGAAATATGAATAATAAAGCGAAGCCAGGAAATCGATCAGAATTAAGCATTTTACAAGACCGGTTTTTCGCTTCACTACACATTTCGTTCCAGTTCAAAAAATTCTTTAAAACTTTTTTTTTCTCGCTCCTTTTTTTAATGCTTAATGTCGTTTTTTCCGTTTGTTTCGTCTTTGGTTCGTTTACGTTTTGGACTATTCTTTGCTATTAGTTTATCTTCACCCTCTCTCTTTTACATAATTGGACATTGATTTAAGAGACATGTTTAATTAATTTTAACCATCGCTCGAAAAATACACATATAAATTTGTGTAAAGTAATTATTTTTAAAGTTACGAAATAAATTAGTAGAGCAGAAAATATTTTCTTTTTCTTCCTGTTAATCAGATCATAATTTTAGACATGGCTATTAAAGAAAGATCCAGTGACAACTCTTCGCTTTGTTAGTTCATTTTACTCCTACTTCACAAATTACTTTTTAAAGATACGTAAGCTCAGAAAGTACAATGCAAATCGCAGGATTAATCTAATATGGAGTTCCAGTTATTCCCTCTTCAGATATGATGAAATTTAAACGCCTAGATAAACCACTGGAAAAATATAAATAATGTTGTCTGGTTAATTGTGTTGTTAATTAATTGTAGCTGTTATGTTTTTTAAATAGGTTTGTTTACTGTTTACATAATATTAAACATAACATTATATTGGCAATTAATATAATGTTGTGTTTTTATTAGTTAAAAATTACGTTTTTTTGCTCTCAACAAGAGGGAATTTCTCCTCGGTGGTGGGGGCGGGTTTCGTAATTTCAGAGGAAGGAATGATCAGAGGAATGGAAATAGAAAGCTTCGTATTTATAAACAAAAAAATTAATTTAATTATTAATTTTTTTAAATTAGAATGCGGTATTATTTTATTTAACTAGAATTAAAGTAACATATTTAACATTGTTATTTTTGCTGAAATAAAAATGATAAGCAAATGTTAAAATTCTCTAACTTGCAATAAAAAATACCTATTTTCATGCGCATTTACCTGAAGAAACACACCTCAGATACCTATGTATTTTAATAACTAGATGTTATATAATACTATGATGTCTGAATGTTTAAGCATTTAATATAATATGCATATAAACATGAAATTTTGTCGCATACGTTAAATATTTAAAATGTTTTCCTGCACACAGTACAAAAAAATTACCTTCCATACGAAAACGTCGGCATATACAGGAATTCTAAAATAAATTGATCCTACCAAAACTGTGCCCGTAATAACTTTGGAACTGTTCCTTAGTACCATTTGCGTTTAAATAATATTTGTGAAATGAAAAAAAATGACGTAGGTACTTGCAGATGGATATGTTTTACATCATTCGGGATTTGAAACACGTAAATAGCCAAAAGAATACAATGATTATATACTTTTTGTCGATTATATACTTAGATCTCACATATATACAGCATTACTTATAATGTAATTCATAATATGTAAATGTATATAGAGCTTCTCATTGTGTAATATGATATCATATTAATTTCAACGACTTATCTGAAACATTTAAGAAGTTATCAACATTTACGAATTGTACACGCAGTTATTTAATATTCTTTCTAGAAAAAGAACGTTCAGATTAATTTAATTTTAATTTCGTGATTTCACATGCAAGGTACGTTGCATCGTTTTAAAATCCTACATATGGTGTGCAATAGGAAACGTTTTTTCGTGTATCATATTCACATGATGTAAAACTGCTTTTTAACTCCCATTTTTTACGTATAGCCTTTTATAGAATTTATGAGATAAAATTCAATAAAAACGTATTAAAATATATCGAGAATAAGAGACAGATTTATATCGATAATAAGAGATTTTAAAATAAGAGAGAGGTAATTAGTTATGGTTCAAATACTGCAAAAGCTGGTTCCGTGGGGAAAAGAGAAATGCGTCATTTCAACTGTCAATAAAATCCGATGCCATATCTGAAATACAAGAATTTCTAGAACATTTAATTTCAATTTTAATTAAAAACGCGAGTCGTCTGTTTATGTGTCTTGTGCAATGCATTTTAAATTTTAAATAAAAGTACACATTTTTAACGGATTCGAGCAGAGCTCTTTCCATTCTTGCTACCAAGCAATTCAATTTCGACTTGCGTTATCTTTGAACTTCTAAACAGTAGGATTTTAACAGACTGTAGCGCCTAAACCCGCAGCGAATTTATTATCTTCAGGTAAAGGAACTCTTCTGAGAACAATCCGAAGAGTAAATAGAATGAGCTTTCATCACCCACAGTAATTCAATTTAAAATCATATCTTAAACTTTGAAAGCACGGAAATCCATCCTCAGGAAGGAAGAGTGCCAACATGATAAGTATGTAGCCAAGATGATTAATTATCCCATGGCTCACAGGATGACATCATTCTTCTTTACTTTGCTTAAAGAATTTGAAGTCTACGATCAGAAGAATGATGTTCAGCTTTGTAAGATGAATTCCTGCCATTTAATGTGTCTAGTTTATAATAGTGTTTGATTATGCTACAGCGTAGGCATTTCCTATTCAGAAAGCGTACTAATAATTATACAGCAGTACCAGAAGTCGATGTTCAAAATCAGTGCTTTTTCTTATTCATGTCATGTTATTGTGATGACAGCAATGGATATTGCGAAGAATATTTGTGATATAATTTGTAGCTTACAACTTAAATCTTGAACATATAATGAATAATACGCGGGGGATTCTGGTTAAGATACGTGAATAAATTTTCAAAAAGTTTATATTGAAATGAATTCTTTAAAATGTTTTAAATTGGTTACGTCTGATATGTATTTGCTCATCAGTTGCCAGATATTAATCTCAGTTCCTTCACGTCTGGTGTGGTGTTTGTTCTTGAAACAAGAATCGATTGCATCATAAATTATTACTCGTTATGTTTAATTATTTAAAACACCTGAAAAGCAAATAATTTATTTTAATATTTATTTTTTAATTTATCGTTATTTACATTTTTATGATTGAATCATTATTGTTTAATTACTTAATTTTAAATTTATTTATAACATTGCATGTAGTTCTTCATAAATACAAGACATTTCTCAAATTCTTCTTAATATGAATATTCCTTAAGATAAATATTAGATAAAAACGACAGTGAGAATAATATTTAGGGTAAGAAAGGAGTACATATTAAAATTAGTAATTGTAATATATGTAAGAAAGGAGTACATATTAAAATTAGTAATTGTAATATATGAAAAAACCTGCTGATTATATTAACATATATTAATATAACCCCGAAATAATTACCAAAACTGGATAAAAGTAAGGATAAATTAAAATTTCAATATTTACCAAAATTCTTCAAATAATTCAGTCGAAATTGTTATAATTTCAAAATCTTTTAGACAGAAGCATTTAACAATTGAATTCAACATGACCTGAAGTTGAACTCGGTGTCTTCGAATGTATGGTTTAACGTGTTGACTAATGTATCATATCTGCACGAGAAGAGTGCTTTTTATTCTTTACATTTCTCCCCATAATTATTAGGCCACCGCAGAACGGACAAGCGTTTTCCAGTCTGTTAATGTAATGACAAATTGCTGTATGATTCATCATTTAAAATCGGGTGCCAGATATCGAAGAGAGCGAATTCGAGGCTCTAAGTATCCGAGCCTCGAAACATTCACTCCACTCTTGCTTAGAATCAAACTCAAAAACTTCAATTCACAATATTAATGTTCCAGTTTTTATGCCATAATAAAATGGTCGAAGAATGTTTTTAAAATATTCCACTAGTAGCTAGTTCTCAAGTTAAATGATGCTGCAATGCATTGTGCATGTTCTAGGTTTCAAAACTTATACTTTTATTTTTAAGGCATTCTTTTTCAAAAATCAAATTTCGATCAGCATTTAGCATGTGCTTCATGTAATAACGAGTTAGAAATTTAGTCCTTTTTAACCTAAAAGGGTTATTAGTCTCGAAATGGGAATTCATGTCGAATCACTATAAATGCGACATTTCAGTTTTCATTCCCGTCTGATGCCATTATGCAAAAAGTAAGCTATTTACCTTTCAAAATAAATCTGTTTGGTGTTGATTAACAAATTACCTATTTGAAAGCTATAGATGCATTTCTTAAGAATATTTGTTTCTTACTTTTGAATTGGATTGATTTAAATAATAAAAAGCATTTAATTCATGCTCTATCTAGTTAAAAATTTCCGATACTTAATAGGTAATCATTATATATATTTTTTATTATTTACTTCATATTTTGCAAACTTTTCATGATTTTTTTAATAATAAACTCAACAATTTGAAAGCGAGCAGATGCAACACTGTACGTATAAAACATTTTTATCTCCAACTCGCGAGACTGCCTATCGGAAATTCTGTGAATTTTTTTAATTGAATTTTCTGTGGCGTAAGTGCAAAGAAAGCGATATTTAATAAATAAAGATAACACACTAAACGTTAATAATAAAAATTCGAAAATCTTTGCAAGCCATCTTACAAAAAATAAAATTGACGGTAATCTCTCTCTTTTAGCTTAAAGAGCCGCTGGTGTTTGATGCGTAAGATGTTATAGAACAAATAAAACAATTAGCCCGGAATAGCTATTAATTTCGTTTTGGCATTTTGCGTTAGCTCACTATAAATGTCTGTTCATTTTCAAATTGTTGCCACCAAATATTACAGACCTGTCTCATATTTAAAGAAATTAAATAATGAAGAATCTGCATAAACGCATAGATGTTTCTTGCAGTGTGATAAAACAACGGTACGTAGAGCCATCAAACTTTGAGTAACTTACGTCTAGATCCAAATATGGGCATCTGGAAGCCTGAATTTGGAATTTGTAATTTGTTTTATTATCGGTTTCATGTTTTGTGATAATTTGACTAATTTTCGATTAACAAACTGAAAGATTTCAAAGCGAGCAATAGCAACACTGTACGGGAAAAAATTGATCTCCAGCGCGCAAGACTGCGTATCGGAAATTCTAAAGATATGCTCATTTTAAAATTGTTTTGCGATATTGCTGTTGAATTGAATTTTGAGGTTTAAATTCGCGGAACATGATATTTAATAAATAAAGGTAACACACAAAACGTTAAAAATGGCCCCTTTGGGCACAATATAAAATCTGAAAACTTTCAAATTTATTATTTCCTTTTATATTATATTTTTTATTTATTACGTTTATGGCCCTATGGAAAATTAGTCGGTGATATGAGAAATAAGATACATTGTTTAAGATGTCTATTCTCAGTAGATGTTAAATCTGTTAATCAACTGACAAATATACTTGGATAGTTTCTTGGCATAATACTTAGATTAAAATGATTTTTCATAAAATCAAATGCCTGTTCATTTCGTTTGACGTCGACATTCAAATCTCCTATCAAAATCATAAGAACATCTGTATGTGAAGTAAACTCTTCATCGATCAATAACATAGTCTCAGAATATTTCATCAATGCTGTAAACGAGAGCAACTTCAAATGTCCTGAATTAACAGTTGGATGTATAAATACGGATGCTAGAATAAATCTTGATTTTTCCTTAACTATTACATCAACCAAACAAATATCACCTGCCTCTGAAACCTATATTCTCTTACGCTGCTTAACAGTAATTTCTACTAGTATACAATCGACTTACACGCGTGCAATTTCTATAAATCGCAATACCACCTGCTTGAAGAAATAAATACAGCAGACACCAACCGAACTCACTGACTGTCTATGCGTGACAGTTTACGAGACGAGCTTTCCACTTGCAAAAAAAGAAAACTATATTTGTTAATGTGCTCTTTCATCTATCTATTGACGTATTTAGATTGGTTGTAACATTTGTAGTTTCGAAGATACAAGCGTTCGCGCGCATGTCAAGTACCGTCTTAATTTTTCTTTCCCTTGAAACCATTATGGAGGAACGTAATCCTACGTTAAAACTGAACATTGATATTGATTGAGGGAAAAAAACGCGAAAAATAGATAATTTAAGCCAACAATTTAAAACTATACATGTGTTATACATACATATGTCATACATATTCTCTGCATATGTCGTTAGCTATGCTGCTTTTTAATCTATGGATACGTGTTCGATCCAGTTCAAACGCATTAGTTGCATGGTTGGTTTTCGTGGTTTTCTCCATTTGTAACGTGAAAAGTTATTAAATAAAAGTTTCCCTTAGAAAGTCCTCGAAAGCATCCATTTCTTTAGGCAGAGATAATCCTCATGTGCCTTATAGCTATGGGTGCCTTATGACTTATGGTTTTACCAATAAAGTTAATTCATTTTTCCCTTCCTAAATTTTTGCATATGTATTGCAAATACCTCTACGAATTGCGTTGCTAACTCGATTTAAAAGCTATGCTGCTTAGTTTGTGAAGCAGATGAACTCAGAACATTTGCCTATCATTACTGAATCAGTTCAGAAGAAATGAGTCAGCTTGTTAGACGCAGAAGACTTGAGCAATGGAAGAATCGTCAACGGTAGCTTCATCCAAAAACATGCCAAACCATAATGCCTTTTGTCAGAAACGAAACCCGTAGTAGTACATTATGCTTTCCACCTATCAAAATTGATATTTTGGAAACGATTTCTTTTACTAAGCTGAAATCAAAGTTCACGGGTGGTAGTTTGTAGTTAGAAACTGTACTAGAATATTTCAAATTGAAAGACTTTTAGGAAGTATCCCATTTGCAATCAACTTGAAGCACTGAAGGGGATTGATCTGAATTCAATATGAGCATATTTAATTCAGGTAAGATATAAGAATTTTTTAGACACCTTTTCTTTATTAAAAGCAACCTTGTACATTTTCCATCGATATTCTCCTGTTTAAAAGTACATCTGAGCTCATGAGTATATTAACATTGCCACTTCCAGAATGTCGAAGATTTTAAAATTTCTGTAATTCCTCAAATTTATCAGTAACTCTCAGTAAGGTTATCGTCAATTTGAGATTAGCATCCTGATTTTGGAATATCGTTTCGTTCTTTTCAAAGTTTTAAAAGAATATTTTAAAATTCTTCAGAAATTATCCTTACTTCTATAATCGTATAAAATAAGAAAGTTTCATAGGAAATTTTCATAGGCTTAATGCACAGAATAGGGAACTGTTATTACGCTTAGTTTCTTGCGAGGGTATTTAAAGTATGCTTCTTTTTCTGTGATCATAGTGAATAAAGCTTAAAAAAAGTAAGTGAAAATCCCTAAGGAATAGAGTCTTGCATAGAACGTGTCCTATGCAGAATAACGATTTATTTTCTTTTTAAAAAAATCAGGGAGCCTTTCATACTTTTTTTTAAAAATCGAATCGATTTATTTGTCTCATTTCCAAAGCTTGTCTGCTTAACGTCTAACTTCTTTACTTTTATTTCAGAAAACCATGATCTAGTGCATTGATTGTCCTCAATATGCTTTAACATCGATTATCTCCGATTTTTACAAGCAAATGATGAGGAAAATTCTGGATAAATGAGGACAGGAGACTGCATTCGATTTCAGTACGATATATTTCATGAGAAGGGCTCCCCGTACTGTTAGATGAGATGGAAAAATGATTTTTTAACACTGTGTATAGATTTAATAGCATACTCTGGAGTTTTGGGAACCTTTTCTGATTTTGTTTTTAGATGAGAGTATTCTTAATTCGTTTAGGAGAAAGTGCTTTGAAATCACATTGTGTTGAGTAGGGAAATCAAAAAAGACCTGCTTTTTCCCTAAACATTGATTATAGGGTTCTAAGCGTGTAGAATTAAATTAACTCAAAGTATTCTAGACTTTAACAGACCGACAAGCGAGATATCGCTGTGTCTGAAATATTATGACAATGTCCTACGAATTTTGAAGGCCAAAACGCCCGAGGTGACCTTTCATTCAAACGGCCCCAACTGCCCGAAACGGCCGATATTGTGATGTTGTTTTCTTCTCCCCCCTAAGATCTCCTTCCGATATGCAGTAGCAGGTGCAATTTCCCCAGATGCATTGTATCAGTTTATTAGACAGCTTGTCCTAAAAGCCTAATGGAAGCCCCTTTATTAAGAAGTAAAAATGATGTCATTTCAAATCTTCACATCTCTTTGGCTTAATGGACGGGGAGGAAAGGAAACGGACGGGGCGGGTGTTTCGATATACACTCACGTTTGTGAAAATTGCAACACCATGAAGGACTTACGCGAGTGAGCTGAAATTTTCAGGAAATGCAAAGTAGCGCATGATATGCAAATGATTAGAATTGCAAATCCGTAGCGCATGCGTATGCTGAGCAGCGCCCTCTGAACGGCTGATGGATCCGAATAAATAGACGGCTGTAGCGAGGCGTGTATGGTTATCGGTGGTTATCTGCTAGTGGTAAACGTTAACTCAATCTGTACTTATGCCTCGTCGACGAAAGAGAGCGAGATTTGAACAACTTACAGAGTTTGAACGAGGGAGAATCATCGGCCTTCGTGAAGCTGGATTGTCGTATCGTGCAGTAGCCTCTCGTGTGCAGCGTAACAGCAGCACAGTGATGCGCGTTTGGAAGCAGTGGACGGACGAGTGTCGGACAACTCGGAAATCCGGGAGTGGACCCCGAAATGTGACGTCAGCTCGCGATGATAGACACCTGGTCCGCATGGCGCGGACGGACCGTACAGCTTCCTCTAGACAATTGGCAGCACTGTGGTCAATAGCTACAGGTGTTTCATTGTGTGCTTCATCAATTCGTAGACGTCTGCTGCAGTGTGGACTGCGCGCACGGACTCCTTTATACAGGATCCCCCTAACGCACGACCATCGCCGCCTGCGGCTACAATGGGCCAATCAGCATAGAGACTGGCGTGCTGATTGGCAGCATGTCGTGTTTTCTGACGAATCCCGCTTTAATTTGTGGTACCATGATGGCCGCATTCGTGTCAGACGCTATGCCGGTGAACGCCACCTTCCGGAGTGCATTATCGAACGCCACAGTGGACGAACACCCGGAGTTATGGTCTGGGGCGCCATAGCATATCATAGACGATCTCAATTGCTACGAATTGTGGGCAATCTGAACAGCAACCGGTATATCCGTGAAGTTCTACAGCCCGAAGCTGTTCCCTTCCTTCAAAGCTTGCCAGGCGCTGTATTTCAACAGGACAATGCCCGCCCTCATACTGCTCGGATTGTTAAATCCTTCTTTGCAGCGCAGCAGGTACAGCTTCTTCCTTGGCCTGCGTGTTCCCCGGATATGTCGCCAATTGAACATGTGTGGGATGTCATTGGTCGGCGTCTTGCTCGTGATCCTCGTCCTGTTGCGTCTGCAGACGAACTTTGGGTACGCGTACAAACGATATGGAATGCTCTTCCTCAGTCAGACATTCAAACTTTGTTTGACTCCATGCCACGTCGTGTAGCAGCACTTATTGCGGCGCGTGGTGGCCACACAAAATACTGATTCTGATCTCTTGTTCTTGTTTGTTTGCTTTGAACATTTAATCATTTATTTGTACCACTACCACTCAACTGTGTATTAAATTGCATTCAATTATGACGATTCCTTCTTGGTGTTGCAATTTTCACAAACGTGAGTGTATTAAGCATACGTGCTAGCGAAGGCTTTGGTTTTCTAAGGCTTAAATAACCTTTTTATTAGCTGTTTCAAGAACTGAACAACCTGTGTTTACAAATAAACTCCACTACATCTGGGTATTCAAAATAACAAATTTGAAATCTCAAATAAAGAGGTATCATATTCGGGGACTACTTAAGCCCGCTCATTACTTCTTCATATTCTGACCCGTTTTATCGCTAGCTAGCGAAATGGCTAAAGCCGGAATATTCACTTGCAGAGCTGGGCGGGAGAAACTAAACTGCAGGATACGCTGTCATGAAATCTGTACCTGAAACATTCAGAACATCTGAATAAAATATTGTACCTTCTCATTTTCAGCCTGCTGAGGACTGCCTAAATGAGAAATTTTAGTAAAGGTTTTAAACTATAATAATGGGTTAATTAACATAAAATACCGTACAAGATATCTGAACTTTGTACCGCACAGATTTTCTTTAAATACAGATTTTTCTGCCGTATTAATACATGTCAGAAGTCACTTAAGGACTTAAAATTCTTGTAATTCTTTCATTCTTTATTATTAATAAACACTTTATACAGAATTAATATCCAAATACTAGAAATAAATTCATTTTTTTACTAGTTAAGCGCATTACGATATAAATCTGATTTTACTATTTATCTGGTATAGACTTACTTTTTTATAACATCCGATGCAACAGTGGGGTATAATTCAGGTTATAGCTTTAAAATGTCAGCTCAAATTTTATTCGTCAGATACTGAATTGCTGATAATTTTATTGACCTTTCAGGTATCCTCAAAGAAAATAATTCGAAGGTGTGAAATCATATGAGACTAAGATGAATGGGGGGAGGACACAAATTCGGACTGCAGGCCAAAAAGCACAGTCCTCGTGTAATGACGTGAAACACTAAACTATACCTCTATTACGTCTCGAATAATATTGGTGGTAGAACTGGGATAAACCCAATGCTTGTCTAACATTATGTAAAAAATAATCGGACTTGTCTCCATGCAAAATTGTTACTCGGAGTAGCTAGTAATCAGATCAGGAGAACACACGCCAGAAAGAGCCTTTACGATGATTACTCAGTTATAACCTTTGTAACTACCGCAAATTTACCCTCAGGTACACAGCGCGAAAAAAATATCTGAAAGGTTTCAGATTTTAATTACGTCCAAAGGGGCGTTTTTTTAACGTTTTGTGTGAATTATTTATTAAATATCATGTTCTTCGCTCTTAAACCATAAAATTCAGTTCAACAGCAATATCGCAAAAGAATTTTAAAATGAGTATATCTTTAGAATTTCTGAAACACAGTTCCGCTCGCTTTAGATAAAAAGGTTTTTTTTTCGTAGAGTGTTGCCATTGCTCGCTTTTAAATCGTTTGAGTTTATTTATCAAAAATTCGTTAAAGTTTTACAAAATATGAAATAGATAATAAAACGAATTCCAAATTTGGGCTTCCAGATGCATGCACATATTCGGGAAACGTATGTTTTTCAAAATTGGATGGCTCTAGGTACCGTTGTTTTATCACATTTGGAGAAATATAGATACATTTATGCAGAATCTTCATTATTTAATTTCTTTAAATAAATTCCAGAGCTGCAAGATTTGGTGGCAACAGTTTGAAAAGTGATTCAGACTTTTAATGTTTCCGACGCAAAATCGCAAAACGAAAATAATAGTTCTTCAATGACAAAGCCCCCTTTGGACTATTAAAAAAAAATAAAAGAAGGACAGTCCTATATCTCCCTTTCTTTTGGGCCGATTCACGAAATTCAACTTGCGTGCTTCAGTGTTTCATGTTTCGAAAGCACAACTTATGATATGAATTAGATTTATATATAGCATTGTTTTAATATAGGTATTTAGACAAAAGATTAGACTTTTATGATATGTCATGACCGTTTTTCTCCATATTTGGATCCTACGACTCAAATTATACCAAACTGCTATATTTTGTAAAAATCGCACCATAAGTTTTTAAAACATAACTCTCGAAATTTCAGCTTCTAAATGTTAATTGAATTTGGTATATATTTGTCAATATCTTTTTTTACTAAACTTATTTCATTCTTCCTTTCACATTTTGAATTTAGGTTCATTCCAACTAAATTTCGCCCATTTTTTATGATTTGCTTTTAAAGTTTGTATTTTTTAATAATTTTTATAAATTTTTCTAAAAGTATTTTGAATTATAAACTATAACATTTTTAACATAATCTTAAAGGAGATGTATTTCTAGACACACCTGCAAAAATTTAGAGTTTCTGGTTCAAAAGTTTCTAAGATTACATATTAGCACGTTTTGAAATTTGGTATATTTTTAATAAGCGATAGTAACACCAAATGTGGTTTACGCACTTTGTTAAAATTATTTGAATGTCTGAAAGATGACTTTTCTCCCATTCGTCTGCAATGACAAAAATCTGATGTATACACCACAGAACTTCCTTGTGCGGAATATTAAATTATACGCATTTTGCATTTCATTTAAACTTATTGGATTGAATTAAATTTACTTCGTCAATAGCGCATAAACCCCAACAGAGTAAATGCCCTCTTTAAAATTCACTATATTTGTTTACCATAGCGACACTCTGGCGCTTAATTTAACGGCGTTGGATCTCTTTCATTTTATAACTCAGAATGCATAAAAATTATGTATATCATCTGACAGCTTTACCTAATTCTTGCCACATGTCCTACTTAAATACTCTAAATCTCTACTCATAAATCTAAAACGATGTGTAAAATAAATTAAACAAACAAACAAAGAAACAAAGAAACTATTCAATTAATTCGTTCCTCACTTCAAGACAAGGCAAAAATACATAAAAACTCAAAATATCTATATTAAAAATTACGAAGTAAATTTTAAACACTTATTTTATCGAATAAAATTCCAGTATGGATTAAGCATGATTTAATTAGCAATAATAACAGAAGACGCTATCTTTGTTGTTGCGAAGCTTAGTCTCTTTAGATTGGCAATAAATCCACTACTCAACTAAGTTTGTAAACAAATATGGCTGCCATGGAAAAAATTATTAAGCTGACCTGCACTTAAAGAAACTTTTAAATTGTTAATAATTCTACAAATCTTGCATGCAGATTTACTAAAGGCATAAAAACCTTAACCGGAAGATAAGAAAAACATAATTTAGTTATGTTTAAAGCAAAAATTGCACGATTTACCAACATATAAGAATAAAAAACTGATCTCACTGGGCTGAGTAACAGAGTGGGTATATATATACTTTTTGAGAGTCCGATTGCAACCAAAAATTGAGGTGCCCATCTACATGTTATAGCAGTCCTATATACAAAATTTCAACGTTCTGACTCTACTCATTTTTGAGTTATGCGAGATATATACATACATACGCACAGACGCCGTGAAAGAAATCTCTTCAGAATCCATTTTAAATCAGTTTTATAATTTTTTGGGAAGTAAAGAGTCCTTTATTCCGTCCTTATGTACGGATATCACAGAAAAATATCGTTAAATTGCATTCGGTAGCGGTCAAAATGGGAATTTTCGTTGAAATATGATACCCAAAATGTTTCGACAAATGGACAATTTTTTCGTGGACGAAAAATGTTAGACAAAAGGTAAAATTTTTTTTTCGGTTATAGAAACAGGAATGTATTATTGGTTACTCAAATATTATTACTGAGAAAAAGTATTATTAAGAAATCGAAATAAACGAAACCTTTTAGATTTGCTTAATTCATAATATATTCTTTAAAATACAGCTATTCAATCTCTTACTAGAGTAATACAATTTTTAAACTATTAAACAGAATTCGAATGATTAGAAATTCATTCAATCTGTATTCCCGTAATGAACTGGCTTTCTATGACAATAATAGAAATGTTAACCAGTTCAAAGTAGGTAATTCTATATTTAATGGAAATAATCTAGAATCTGTGAGATTTTAAATATATCGGAAACTCATTCATAATCAACTGCTATTTTGTTAAGTAAACCTCAGATAAATTGACCAAAATTTAGTCTTAGTTGAAAGCCTTTTTTTAAATGGTCTCTGCTTCTAAAGCTTCATTAAGTTAAATCGCACAGTTTCAAGGGCAGGACGATAAATATAATAGACTCTTTCCTCGTGGAAGAGTTAAATAAATCTTATCCTATGGTTAGAATTTCCAAAATCATACAGCCTCTCCATTAAAAGGAATTGAATTAGTACTTAATTGCAGCTATTAAGACAACAACACTTAAAGCAATTACAATTTATTTTTTCTTCCAAAAGCTATTTTAATAGAAAGGCAGAGCGAAGGGGATGTATGGGACCAAGAAAAATTATTTTTGTAATAGTCTGCTAATATTTGACGCTTTCTGGTCTCTAAGGATATTTTTCAAAATTTGTTTGCCATTAAACGCTCTGAAGGTCGAGTAATATTACCTGGAAGGAGAAAAGGTTTAGCACATTTGCCATAAAGTTTTTGTTTTTAGAAGATTTGCATTAATGTTTTATAAGAAATGCAACTGAAATTTTTTTGTACCAATGTTATTAATTAAGCATTTGTATAAGCATTGTTTCATCTTACTGATGTTTTTGCGTCAGTTTCTAGTTCAAGTTATTCATAAACACTTTACGACGTTTCGAAATGGGAAATCTTAATTGTCGCATGCAACGTTCAATTAAATATTAGTCCAAATGAGAATATTTATTTAGTTTTAAATATCAGAAAGGAGTGATCTACTCTTATTTCAGTAAACGATTGATGCACAAGTCATGCCCTGTCAAAACAAAATGTAGTACTCAACCACACGCAGCGGCGTTAGAAAAATATTTCTCTTTATTACAGAAGCGAATTTCTCTTTTTTATGACAAGTTTTGGGCAATCAAGTTCTTGTCAGCATCCAATTGTTAAATTTGAATTTAAAAAATTAGATTGCAAAACGTTTTTCAAAACAATCATTATATACCACTGGGCATTAAAAATGCTACACCAAGAAGGCAGCATGTCACACACGTGAAATTTGCATAACAGATAGAACATGCTGTCATGTGCAAACGATTAGATTTTTCAGACCGTCCATGGAAAGTAGCTACGCCTACAATGTGTATAAAACCAGAGATTTGAAAACAATTTTCTTACACTATTTGAACATTGTTTTTGCCTAAGAAAGTTGTTGTATTTCCCCTTATAAGAGGAAGAAATGCTTAGCAGCGGGTATTTGACTTTTATCGAGGAAGAATCATAGCCTATATTGGGACTACGGTTTATCACGCCAAAATATTGCTGCTCTGCCATAACTGTCTGCAGAATATGGAATCGATGGATAGGTAGGTGGTAGGTGACGGAGGACGGGGACGTCTGTTGTTTAACGGAGGTAAACAGGTATATGTCCCACGCCCTCCAAGGAATCGATGGGTTCAAGACAGTCATACGGAACGTCGTGAAGGATCTGAGCGGCCCGTTATCACCATCAGCCGGGAAGACAGATATCTTATCTGCATGGCCACAGGTATTTTATAGTCAAGTCACGAATCCTGAGTTCAGAAATGGAGTCGTTTTCAAGACAGAAAGTCTCTGCTCGAACAGTTCGATGTCGTTTGCAGCAGCATGGACTGCGAGCACAGCAACTATGGCTTCGGATACCTTTGACACTACATCATAGACAGAAATGTCTTCAGCTGTGATATTCGAGGCGTCTCTAAAGCTTTGTTTCAGCAGAAAAATGCTACTTGCATGCTACAAGCATGTTGCCCGTACTGCCCTGTCTTCCTCAATACAGAAGGTGTCCGACTGTTGCTCTTGGCCAGCACATTCTCCTGATACGTCACCAACCAAAATCGTGCAGTCAATGGTTGCCGAGCAATTGACACGTCACCGTTCACCATCCTCTGTTGTCGATGAAATGCGGCATAGTGTTGAAGCTGCATGGTCTACGGCACCCATACATGTCATACGATCTCCGTTTGACTCCATGCCAGGTGGATAAATGTTGTTATGGCTGCCAGAGGTGGCTGCTCTGGGTACAGATATCTCAAGATCTATGCGTCCTAATTTACTGCAAATTTAAGCACTTTGTTCCTCCACTATAGTGTGTGTGTGAAATAAATATCATTTTGTTATTTGTATTCCTTCCTGGTGTAACACGCTTCATCACCTGTAGAACAATTATATTATGCTAATATACACGGTGCCCACAAAAGTCCTTTCACTCGGCCTTTTTTCACAACCCTTGGTCGTAGACATATACGTCCAATTACAAACGTGTTTTAAATCACGCAGATGTTTTGGCATTTTTATTGTTAAAGAAGTTAATTTCGTACAACTTTAGAAATCCAACTTTTTGCCTGGAAAGAGAAAATATTTTTACATAGTCCTGCAGTCTCTATATTTAGATTTAGCAAATATTGTACTTGTTATAAAAATTAAAACACAAAATATTGACCCCCTTACGACAAAAACTGACCAAGGTATTGGATGTTAAAATCGAGAATCTAATTCAGAATTTCTACACAAACTCAACAGCGAAATGATTGCATTTGTACGTTACTAAATATAAAATATCATTTATAAAAATGTTTCTGATGTTAGGACATTGTGTAGAGTGCATTTCTTGCAGATTTCGCAAAAATATTGATCAATAATAATAACATTTTTCAAGATAATAGTCGATAATAATATTTTTCAAAATGAAGAATTTATTGACAGAATCTCACAGAATTCGGGTTCTTGAATACACTGGCAGGCTTCATTCAGTAATGGCATGTAGTCGTATTATTATTTGTAGTTCGTATTATTATTTGCATTTATTAAAGAAGAAGAGTTTCATACTTTGATGATTTTTTTACGATTATCAAATCATAATTTTAAAGTAATAAAATTTTATAAGAACATTTATAATATATTTTAGACTTTAATGCTTATAAATTATTTGTATGAAACTTCTTTCTGCATGACAAATATAGTAAAATTATAAATAAGGAAACAATATCATTGCAAAACTCAACCTCGAATTATTCTAATTTATTTATTAATCGACCCTTCTCTGCAGATTTAAAATGGCATCAAATATCTCAAATTTTGAAATTAAGTATCTCGATCAATTACTGAACCAAACTTTAGTGGTTTTACCTTACTGAACCAAATTATCAATTTATCAATTTTTATTTTTACTTATCAATTTTACTGTACTAGACCAAACTTTATTTACCAAACTTTTGTGTTTTAATTTTCATAGCGAGTATAAAATGTTCTTAAATATAAGTGCACGACCAGGAATAAAAATTGGTTTTTGTATTTTATGTAATATTTTTTTAAATTTAAATATACGAAAACAGTAATCGTTGCGTCATTTTAAACATTTTTAAAATTGGAAGTACATGTCTTAGATCAATGTTTTTGAAATTAAAGGCAGGGCAGGGAACTTTCTGGACATAGAGTATTATAAAAAAATTTCATTTTTACATAACTAATCCATGTCAATAACATTCATAATCACACCGACGTCGGGAATGCATGAAATGGTCGGAATGCATAAAATGATCAGGAAGTGTTTCAAGAGGTTTTTGCTTTGTGGTATGTAAGGAAATGAAATGGCTCTTTTCTTAGCAAAAAGGCCTATCTCTATTCTTCAAAGCCTCATCCATTTTTTGTGTGTTAATTCTGCTAGACTCATTGAAAAATTGATAATATGGTGAGGGTAGAACTCCTGCATCTGCTGAGAGGAAGAGGACTTTATTCTTTACAATGAAGGTTATTGTTTTCAAACGTTCTCGTTGTGCAGTGGTAGCTTATTTTAGACTTTTAACAAAGCATAACTGTATACTTGCTCATTCATTTCGTTTCAACTTTGTTGATTCTTCTCTTTGTGCTTTATGTATTTCCGAGCAAATTTTTAAAGTTGAAAGTTTACACATGTGAAATGCACTTCAGAGTAATAACGACTTTACTCAGAGGTATCGGGTAGCTCGAGATCTAATGGGATAATAGGCAAGAACCTGGATTTTAAACAGTATAATAACATTCATATCTATTTTGCTATAAGAAGCAAGTTAATAATAAGTATAATATTAACTTTCTTTAATAATCATTGAGCGTTTCCTTTTCATTATGCAATGCAATTGAAGCTATTTATATTCAGAAGATTCAAAGGATATACACAATACTGTAAAATACATTTGGAAAGAATTATAATGAAAGGATGGTGATTCCCACCATCCTTCCAGGAAGTTGTTAGGAAATCAAATATAAAAGGTATGCTTCCAAAAGCACAAAATCCAAAATATTGCAAAATATCTTATATTTTCCAAAATCAATAACTTTTATACTATTTACTTTGCATTTGAAAACAGTTGTTTTTCATTTATTGCAAGTTATAGATAATGCTCTAAAAGGCTAAATGTTTTGTTATTCCACTTCGAAATTGGAAAATTTAGATATGAAAAATGCTTTAATTTATCAAGATTTTAATTCTGGATAAGTGGCTTTGTTATGATTATTCACTTTGCATTAGGAGAGTTTTGTTCTTCTTCCACTATTCGAAATTATTTTTCGATATGAGATACGATTTCCGCATCAGACAAAATGGATCGTAAGAGCTTCAGGAATCTCCCAAGGGTACTCCATTTAAATTTTGTTTATTACTTTAAGTCGACATTCACGGAATGTGGAGCATCATCTTGGAGATCAAATATAAAATTTCACATTAAAATTACATATTTTTATCGCACAATGCAATGTTTATTCTTATACCATTTCCAAAAAAATACAAATATCTCTATATATAAGCGAAATACCACTGACTCATCACGAGATCTCCGAAACTATACACCCGATTGACTTAAAATTTTGCATAGTTACTCATTCCACGACGTAGACGCTCATTAAGAATATATATATATAAATATATATATATATAAAATTATACACACCGCGTAAAACTGACCAGGAGAAAAACAGTCATTTTGAAAATCTATGACCATGAGAAAACAAAGTCAATTGTGTAAGACAAAAAATTCACATTAATTAACCAATTCGAAATTAGACATTTCGTCCATATAAGAAGTCTAGGTTCACATTCAAATACTAGATAGCGTGCCCAGCAAAGCAGGCGTGTATCTGCTAGTTAATTATAAATGAACTGTAAGATTCATTTTGAGCTCTACTGTCTTTAGATTTTGCGAATAAGCATTGAAATATTCACTTACGGCAGTGACTCTTAAGCTGTGGTGCCTTGATCTAAAAATAGAAGTTTAGAGGTAATATTAGACAAACTGCTGATAGCGAAGGATTATCATAAAAAGCTAGACAATTACCAAATAACACAACTAACTTTCGGCTTTTAGCTGCTTTTTCACATTTTGATGTTTTCTTTTAAACGACTTGTTCAGACCTGCCTTATTTCTGCATGCATATAAGATAGGAAAATTATCTAACTTTAAATTCTAGAAACAACTAGATTTGCCTGTTATTGCTGCAACAAAAGATTTCACTATTGAACCACCTAAATTTGCATGATATAAATCGGTTATCCTATAAGTTGTATTTTCCATCATCTCATCATACATCATATGCTATGCAACATTTTAAAAGAAGTATTTGATAAAATAGTTCTGTTTCATCGCAGTTATAATGAACTATTTTATACATATACTCTCATAAATTAATTTCCGTACGATTAACTTGGACATTGTCATACGATTATCGTAATATTAAGATTTAATAAGTGTTATTTCTTTTGCTTTGACAGAGAAAGTTTAATAAATTATTCTATTCAATTTTTAATCTTTAAAACTACCCTGCATTGTGATCAGAAATTTCATACCTATATGCGCATGAGACTGAAATATTGCCCCGTAACTGATAAATTGAGATCTAACTACAGGAAGAGATGATGAAATAGATGAATATAAATGATGATATAGATGAATATAGATGAAAAGGACCTTCAGATCAAAGTGCAGAACTAAACTGAATTTATTTCTTTTGTAGAGTCTACGTGTTATTTTGTAATGTCTACGTCTTTAGTACTAATAAACAGAAAATAAGAATGCAACAAATCACTAGTAAATTAAGATATCTAATGACTGGCTCCTTCGCTTCACTACGCTAAATCGGTTGTACACAGCAAAGGCGATATTAGAAATATCAGTATAAATCTGAAAGGTGTCTAACACCGAGTATAGAGCTGATTTTCAAGTGGGCAGCATACCCTCGGAACTAAGTCAACTATTACTCATTTGAACTCCTGAAACGCAGCTTAAATACTGCTTCTGAAACACGTTTAGAATGTGCGTACTACGTCATTACAAATTTACATTCCGGCAAGAAACTGAAATCAGGAGGGAAAGAAAAGGGAAACTAAAAATAATTGGTTAGAATAAATTAGTTAGATTTATTAAAGTCCTTTACAATTTAATTAGTTTTTTGTAATTTTGAAATCTTCTTAACCGTGTTTCTGTGTTTACTTTCCGAAGTATTAATAATACATTTAAAGGAACTTCATATTCTTTTGCTACGTAATTTTCTCGACCTTCCCCTTTTTTTAATCGATAATTTTCCGTCTGAATGCCTTTACCTTTAAAGACAAACTGCAGTAATAATGAAATTCAAAACGAAGATTAGTAGAGGATGGAGTCTACAGCATACCATTCAATATTCAAGAACACGAAACAGGAAAAGTATGCTGTGACTCATATATATATACATAATATAATATATATATATATATTAATTAATATATATATATTATATTATGTAATATGATATATATCGAAATAACTTTATTGTTGTTTTTAAAGTAAGCCTGAAATATTAAATTCAGTTTTTCAAAGCTGTAAAACTGCTATAACTTCAAACAGAATCAACTACATTAAGATGTTTATGTTTTCTATTATCAGATTTCTCCTATTTATGTTCAATGGTGGTAAACAGAATTTGTGGAATTTTATGTTTTATCCATGGTTTTATCCACTTTTTATGTTTCTAAGGCAAATACTGCGTGATTAGTAGACATAATGCTGGTAACTAACGGGATCTACAAATTCAATGTCTTTATGCAATTCAATAAATCCTCTATATATAGGAGAGAGGAGCACTACCTCGAATTTCAATTTGGATAAAATTCAATTCTAGATTGATTTTCACTGAAACCTATGTATTCAGGAAAGAAACTAACATCATCTTCTTACAGGAATAACGTATGCTGCCTGAAAACATTAGCAGGCTATTTTTTGTTCTTGTGGAACATGTATACCTGTCAGTCACCCTTAGAATGTGTACAGTTTCCATTAAAACTAACTGATCAAGCATTGAATTTTTCATACATTTAATTAGAAATATTTTAGCTATATTTTTAGTAAACACAAGGTTGAAGGCTTTTCATATTTGTTGAAAAAGTCCTAGAATATTATGTAATATTTTGCTCAATTATAGCGTTTGTTTATCTTAAGATATGCTCTTTCCTCTTGTTATCGAAAGAATATTTCTAAACTTCTAACTCTTCCTTAGACATTTATTGTAATAATTATTATTTTTTAGACTTTTATAATGTAATAAGTTGTTCCGCTTATTATAATCATAAGTTTTACTCAAAGAATCTGTCTTACATTTTTAGAGCTTTTAAGTTACTATAAACATCTTGGATGTTATGAGATTTGAACACAACTTGAAAGGAACTCTCATTCTTGTTAGCTTATTGAGGTATCCTTAAGTAATGCATGTTTTGGAATACTGTGGAATTTAAAAATAGCCTTTTCATGCCTTATTATATGCAAATGGAATCTCTTCGAATTTAACTTCGTAAGTTAACTATAACATTTTTTAAAGAATTTGAAAATTATCATTAGCTATAAAATTATTCAAACAGATAGCTATTTTCATTAAATTTAAATAGCATGTTTCCATATAAATATATCAATAATAATGTTATAAATATTTTAAATGGTATCTGGATTATTCCACATTTTTCATAGCTAAATGTCTTTTCTGTGCTTCTGTCAAGTTCTGCTCAATTACCATGATTCCGTCCAAGGAAAGAAACTTAAAGTGAGGATTCAAATAGAAACATGCAATGGAAAAAGTTAACGCTTTCATAAAATCACACGAGAACGTAAAATGAAAACTGACGCTATCAGAATATCACACACTGAAAAATTTTGCCCCGTGATTTAGAAGTTTTCATATAAACAGTTTCAGCGCACTGTAATAATTTATTGAAGAATAAAATGAAAAACTTTATACAAATTGCTCTGAAGTAAATTTATTAGATTAAGCAAATGGGTATTTTAAACTAGGCTTAACACTTGAAACCCACTGCCTACCCTAGTCTCAGGTATTAAAAATTCCAAAACTCTTACAGTTCTTAGTATTACTCATTGCACAATGCTTGAAGGTTATTATTATTAGAACATGGCAAATCCAAAGTGTGTGGGATACAGATTTATTTCCAAATACTGCTGAGTCCATCATATTTGATTCTAAAACGTTCTTAATCTCTTGTTGTCGATTAACAGGCTGTTACGTACGTTTCTACCCAACATTAAAAGTCTCTTAAGATTATAGAATCCTTTTTAACATCTCCTTTTGTACGTTTGGAAGAATAGACCTGAATTTAAATATGTCAAAGACGATTATGTTCAAGAAATCTCTCTTAAAATCCCATTTGCTTGTCACTGACGTTATCATTTCCATTAAATATTTGTCATCTTAAATTCCTTTTAAAGAAGAATCGAATTCTTAATGAGACACTAAAATTAATTTTTTTCAGAACGCTCTTGATATGACACTGAAAATATCACAATAAGGAGTCCAAACTGCATATTTATATGTTGTTTCATTGTAATCATTTTTACCAACCAGCCAATATAGTTAAACCTTTTCTCACTTAACATGAATGTTTTTTTTGGGTAAAAGGCATTTAGAATATGTAGATTTTGTACAGCTTTTACAAACTTTCAGCTAATTTTAAATATAGTCTTTGATGTTGGGAAAGTATTTATCATATGTGAGGCAAATGACTGGAGACTTAAGTCATTAAAAATGCGGCGGCCATCTAGGACGATAACGATTACTGAATCGTCGTTTTCATATGTCCATTTGTTTGGAAACATTTGAACAAGTATCATTTTCAGACGTAGGAAAATGCGGCTGTTTCTTAGCATCTGGTCTGGACTGTATAGTAGCTAACCCACTCTGCTGCCAGTCGAACAATTACACTACTTATATATGTTGCGTTTGAGCAGCATTTAGGGCTTCATAATGTCGTGAAACAGCAGAAATTCCTCAAAAGCATACTACAGTGTTAATTCTGAATCGCATATGAAACTTACTCTGTGGGGTTCCACCCTTTTATCTAACAGCTAAATGTGTAGAAACCTCGTGAACAGCTAAACGAATAATCGCTCTAGTTCAGGAACAGTGACGTAAACGCAAGAAGGGTTGATTACCCTTATTACTTAAAATAAGAATTGACCTTTATAGGGCGTACAGCAAAGCCTCCACTCGGGCTTGAACTCAAAATATGTACTAAGAATTAAGGCTTAACTAATATTTAACTAAAGATATAGCCAAAGCTGTCAAAATTCTAAGTAGTTGGCCCCTAAATATCGAATTAGCTAGCGAAGCTATCAAGGGCCTGTAATACGGCTGAGCTTAGTAACAGCTTACAAAGCAGTAGCCAAAAGGCAAACGCGCCTTAGTCAGACACTCTGAGGTTTTCTCTCGAAGTCAGTGGATCTTCGCCTTAAATACCACTCTTACATTTGCATTAAACGCAATTCTAAATACACATTCTGGTAGGAAATTGTAAGCTAAAATTAGGAGGGACAGGAAAGTAACTTGAGCTAAAGATAACGGTTATAAACTTGGGATAAACCTTACAACTCAAAGTCAGTTCCTATTCTCCCTTTAATTCCGCATTTCTCAAGCATGACACCGCGTTTGTCTTAGAACACGTTGCTATAATCTTGTGATTTGAAACTACTCGACTGTTGTCGGAGATGACTGATTTGTGTCCAGCGACCGCTGCTTGGATTCAAGTGTCATGTAAGACAACCATGGCCTTCATAACAATGTGGCAGAATAGTTACTCACCTTCTTCATATTATCGAATTAAAAATGACAAAGCTTTCTTAATATTAAATTTTATGAGTGTTCCTCGATAAAAAATGAGTCACTCGATCTTCTGAAACATTTCTATCACATGAAGTATGTGGTATGCTATGTGGCACAATGGTATGCTTCAAAATTCTATCTGTTTATGTACAAGTGATGCCAGAAGCTAACTAGTATAGTTTTAAGGGATACTGCTAATGGACTTTATTTAAGAAGCAAAATCGGATATAATTTTAAACTTAATTTCATCTGAAATTTAAAATTAAACAGACACGCTTTGGAATGATTATGTTTAGGCTTACTAAAAAATATTTTAAAGTGTTTTAATGCTTATTTCTTCAAGAAAGTAAATTTAATACGAAAATTGCCAGAACGATTTTAAAATTACTTCAAATTCATATTTGCTATTTATTTAATAAACTTTCAGTAACTTAATTCATTTTGATGATGTATTGATAATCTTTAAACCAATTAATAGAGGGATAAAGGAACCAAATTTTGAGAATACCATGCATCCCACATTTTTTAATACTTGGCTTTGTCTCCTCTGCCGTAGGTTTTGAAAAATAAACATTTGTTACAAATCGCACTTTTTAAAAGTTTGAAAATTTATTGAACATTAACATCTGTTTAGTTCTCACTTTTCCATAAGAAAATAAAGAATCAGAAGCCAATGTATATAAAGTTTAAACCTGCCTACATTTTGAAGCAAGGCGACTGTAGCAAATCAGAGGAGGATAATGAGGCACGAAAATTCTGGACCGAAAGTCTGACTCAAAGGTTTTCTCAGCTTAGTATTAAACTGTCCAATTTGAAACTCCGGGAATAATTAGCAGGTTATTCTCCTGACCTGCTTACTAAATAATGAGATTCACTTCCGCAAATTCATTTAGTTACAGAATAGACCAAAGACCAGATTTTTAAAAAATCCAGTGTATGTTAGCAACTTGCTTATAATTATTTGAATTTAGTTATGCTCCGATAGAAGGGATTAGAAATTTCTATCATTTAAAATTAAGCTCCAATTAGAAGTTATCATTACAGCTGATTTTTTTTAATTTAAAATGTCTTTTGATTAGAGAAATTAATTCTTTCATTTAAATTTCAGGTTTTTCGTTTTCTTCCTTCACAATGTAGCAATTTTAATGTCCACTAGTGTTTAATTCAATCCACATCAACGCCGTCATGCACTGGCGCTTATAGCGGTACTCAAAGCCCAGATATGAGTTCATGGGCTGTACTTTCTGGATGACTGGAGACCGCGCTATTTTACTCAATTTAAATGTTTTGCCGCTTTTCACGTTTATTTCAGATATCTAGTTTCAAATATGCAGTTTTTATCATAGTTTTTAAATGAATATGCTTTCAAAAATTCTTCTTGAGGAAAATATGAAATCAAATGGAGAATGCAGACTATAATTAAAAATGCATAAATTAAGGCAGTAATTAAATAAACTATTTAAAAGGAAATTCTGAAGTTTATTAAGTGTAAAAACCATAATTATCAACCATAAAGGAGACATAGTTGATAATGTTTACGCAATAATCTAAATCAGTAGATTATTAAGCAAAAAATAATGATAGATTTCTAAATCCTATATTTTGAATTTTACTTAAAATCTACATCAGTTTAAGGCTGCTTTTACGACTTCCTGCTGCTTAATGCATACAGTGTTGACCTCCGGAGTCGAAAATCGTCAGTTTAAATCCCACAAAAATCGGTGTTGTAACGGAGTTAATATTTTTAGAAAGTCAATTACAAAAAAATAAAGTTTATTTCTAGCTTCACAACAGTACAGATACTTTTTCAGTTCGATGAATAAAAAGACTAAAAAGCGATTTTGGCTGATGTCACTCTAACGCTGAGGTAACGAGCTGAGAACGAAATTCAAAGGGCTATATGTATTGTAGGTTTGGGCTTTGCTTTTTTTCCTCCTTTAACCTTGCGAATTCACTAAATTTTTACATATCGCCATTTCATGAGGACACGAGGAATTTGCATTTATTTTTTAGTGACTACAAACGCGAATTTTGCCTTCCAGGAGATACTTTGTGCGTTATCTTTCTTTTTCCGTGCTTTATTACAATTCACAAGGTAATCTGTGTAAAAGAATTTTCGGCTCACGCAAGACAATCAAATGCATATTATTATAAGGTTGTATTTTTACCTAATCTTTACCAAGTTCTTAGTTTTAAACAACTACACTGACCTACTGAGCAACTTCCGACCTGAGTTAGCTTTGAGGCAACTAACGGAATAACTTACACAGAGGTGGAACCATCTACTATCTGCCAGCCACAGCCTCAGGTCAGGGCCAGAGTAGATCAGTCGGGCATTTATTGTTAAAGTTAAAATTACGGAGGTTACAGTTATACAATAAATACAAATTGATTAGGTACATAACATACGTTGAAAAAGAGTACGTCTAATGTGATATACAGAAGTTTTGGAAAAGCGTAGTGACATGATAGTAATCAGTTGCCGTCAAAGGCAAACATTGGAACACTAAATAAAATAATTTTACATTATACTTTTTAAATTTTACATTTTAAAATCAAAATGGCAGGATAGTCTCAATTAAAAGAAAAAAAAAGCAAAACGCAACAAACTCTACAAGACACCAACATCAGAAGACAACTAGTAAAGCACAGAATTCATACAGCACAAATAAATACACAGATAAAAGCATAAAAACTACAAAAAAAGTACATTTTACATTTTATATTAGAAAAACATTACAATATAAGCGTCAGAGTCTCTATTTTAGAAAGGAAATCAAAACAGTTAAACAACAATTATGATTTGTACATTCTCCTTCACAGTTGCATTTGATTTCATTAGGGTTTAAAATAGGCATGATACATTTGAGTCATGTAGACCTGTACTGTTACAATTTCAAATTTAGGTATGTATGTTAAGCTAGTTACAGAAATGAGAGTACATACTGCATTTGACAAGTTAATGGTACATTAGTCAGAAGAATAAATGCTTAGATTGGGCATGTTACAAATGCGAGGATACATTGTTGTGATGACATATTTGTCCCAGTGGAAGCAAATGACAAATTTTACGAAAATGCAAAAAACTGTAGAAAGCACCAAGATTAGAAATACAATTAGATAAAGTACAGAATTCGTACATTACAAAAATAAGCATAAAAAACTGCCAAAAACGCTTTTTACATACCGTATTAAACATTTTAAAAAAGGGTCTCGATTTTAAAAAGGAAATCATATCAGTTGAACAACAAATAGGATTTGCACATTCTCCTTCACGGTTGCGTTTGATTTCATTAAGGTTTAAATTAAGCATGATACATGACTCATGTAGACCTGTACTGTTACAATTACAAGTTAATGTACTTATTGAGCTAGTTACAAAAGTGAGTGTACATAGATAAGAACATAAATGCAATATACGGTCATTAGAATCATAATAGAGATATAAGCAATGATCTGCCATTCAGTAAGGTTTAAATATAGTACGAAAGATACAATAAACAAACCGAATTATAACAAAATTATCCTCCATTCAGGAAATATACTATGCACTACAAAATGAAGCGTTCAAGAATTAACGCTGAAACTGCACACATTACATTCGACAGGTAAAGTATCAATTGTAACTCTTGCCAGACGCCTGTCACATAAAATTTAAACTTGGATATTGCATGTTACATATGAGCGGGTACAGTGATTGAGGAAACATATGTCATAAAACGATTGTATTTGGATAAAACATGTTATATAAGTGAGGATACATAAACGAGCAATCAAAAGTACCAAAAATGAAATATTAACAATTTTCTGCCGTTCGATAAAGTAGGCCGATTCATAACAATCTTGTATGCTAAACAAAATATGTACTATATACTACAAACAAATATATACAAAAACATTAAAACGGAAACTAAACATGAATTGACAGCATATAATTGATAGGCAAGCAGCCAAATGGAAATCGTTCCATGCACCGGTCACATAAAACCAAAATCTTATTTAGGTAAGGCATGTAGCATAAGTGAGGATACTTTGCTATGAGAATACATTTGTCATAAAAGTAAATTAGTACTTTGATAAGGCATATTACAAATATACAACATAGCCTTAAAAAGTCCATAGAGGAGGAAAAAAAAACACAAAATTATAATATTACAAAGTATACTATTATGCAGAATTTGATGCAACACCCCAGCTCTAACTTCTATAAAATATTCTTATTCTGAGGAAGAGGAAGTCTGTACCTGAGCACTACATTGCGCCAGTACTCTTTGCAACTGAAATAAGCCTGTTCGATTGGTTAAAAGTTTCTCAAGCCACTGAGGCCCGTATTGTTCTAATGGTCTATGCAAAAGTTTCTGTTTGAAAACGGAACAATCAAAATCATAATTTTCGGGATCAGCTGATCCACCACAGCTACAACGATCATCTACACTTAACCCAAATCTGAAAAAGTAGGCCATGAAGGGACCATGTCTCGTTAGAAAACATGTTAAAGCCGAATTGACAGCATATAGTTTGGTCGAAACTTTAGGTATGAATTTTAAGACTCTTCTTCCGGTCAGTCTATTAGACCATTGCTCTTGCCATTTGCTCTGCAGCAAGTTCCAAGTGAAGTTTTTCAAGTATGATTGTGGTAAGGGAAGTGCCTGCTCTGTACGCTCCTGAGCAAGGGCAGCCTCTTTCACTATTCGATCCGCCAATTCGTTTCCAAAGAGACCTTGGTGTGATTTAACCCATATTAGATTGGGTCAAAGCGAGGATGAAAAGTGCAACAATAAATGTTGAACTTCTTGAACAAGATGATTTTTACTGTTGTAGTCTAAATTTGCCTCCAGACTGGAAGCTGAGTCAGAAAAAGTGGCAGTCCTTTGATTTGCAGTTAAAGCCATTCGATATGCGAGTTGAAGCGCTTTTCGAATAGCCAAAATTTCAGCTTGGTAGACCGTATTAAATTTAGACAATCGCCTGTTCCAGCAAAAAATCAACCAGTACCAGAAGCCATTCGCGAACCATCTGTAAAAATGGAAAGCTCTGTTTGGCTGAGAGGAGTATTTTAATAATGATTGATTGTCGTAAATTGAAGTCAGAAGGCCTGCATACAAAGTTTGTGACCCGTAATTAAAAATCGTCTGGATAAAAGGAAAAGCCCCAAAGTTCTTGCTGTGTACGGAGACGTATAATACTAGCTATTAGAAATTCTCTTTCTACTTAAACAACTGGCGACAACTAAATCATTCAGTTAAAAAGTTAAGGAAATTATTATTTATACAAAAAGGAAGCTGTTTTTCTCAAAATTCATGACGGTTTCTCACACAAGTTTTAAACAAGGCAATGGTTTAATCTCGATAATAATTTTCCATTAATTTAAAGAACACTTGCAAGGGCATCAGCAAATTTGCTAGTTGTGGAATTCCGTTTCCAGAGTAG
This sequence comes from Stegodyphus mimosarum, assembly GCA_000611955.2. Taxonomy (NCBI): domain Eukaryota; kingdom Metazoa; phylum Arthropoda; class Arachnida; order Araneae; family Eresidae; genus Stegodyphus; species Stegodyphus mimosarum. The sequence continues at coordinate 187,313 of KK116414.1, forward strand.
AAAAGAATTATTATGTAAAATGCAGTGATAACAATGAGATTCAGACTAAGGAGGCTTTATGAAATAAAAATTCCATTAACGTTCTTAATTAATATATGAATCACTAATTGAAGTAATTATCTGCATTTAAGAATAGAAACATATATACATAAGGCAGAAAATATGATTTAAAAATGTTTTAGTTTTTATTTCCTTATTATTATTACTTAACAAATTGTGTCCTTTTTCAAGCATGATATTTAGTACCTATGAATCCTATATACATTATAACAAAATATAATTTTTATTACATTAATAAGAAAAGCGCTGAATACATAATTCAGCAAATTTTAAAGTATCTTACTCTGTAAAACGCTCACTCTCTGAAATCGAAAGGTACAACTAAGAATTTTTATTATCATTCATGCAAAAGAAATTAGAAAAAAACACTTTCGATGTTCTTCAAGCACATCTGATTAAAATTATTTTAATCTCCTTGCTGCAGATGTCTCTGACATATTAATATAACCCCTCCCCTTTTTATATATTTTTTATGGAAAATAGTTTAATTTTAAGGTGTAATCCACGCCGCATTAGAGTATATACATGATATTTCTAATAAAACATTCGTCATGTGAAACGTTATGCTTCGAAATCATGCCATGCCAATTAAGAATTAAAATAATTACGATAAAAACAGTTGAAAATTGTTCAATAGTTCATATTTTGAATTGAAAGCAAAATATTAAATTTTAGCATTACAAATTAATGCCTTTTAGCAAGTAGTTCCACAGTTTCTCTAAAAGTAAGTGTTTACGTTCCTGTATTAGAATGGCCCCGAAATGGAAAGAGTAGTTTCGATTCGAAATAACATATTAAAAAATTAAACTACTCTCAGTTTATTCAAATCGAACTGTAAACACATAATGATAAAATACTCATACGTAAACCTTTAGTAATAATGCAATCACTTAGTTAAGTTTTAAAATAAGAATTAGAACACTTGCAGGTCAGCTACATTCCAGCAACCTATTCTATCAAAGACGAATCCAAAGCGTGTTGCCAACGAAAAAGAGCAAATTAATTCGAGAGGCTTGGAAGTAAGCAGTAAGTGAAACAGGAATTTAATCATAAAGAAATTATAATGTTGTTAAGCTTTATAAGCATGATGAAATATTTACGCATGTTAATTAAACCTTCTGAAAACTATCGCAAATTAGGCTCTGGAAATTAAGATTCGTAAATGTATTTTTAGACGCCTGCTTACTCTAAGATAATAAAAATTAATTTTAGTTTTTGAAATATAACCTGAAATCTTATACAAAAATTTAAACAATTTGGAAAAGAAAAATATCTTGCATGTTCTGTCTCTCACAAGGCGTGGAATTTAAACCTTGAATGTACTAAGATGCGAAGTTTGTAAACGAATTTTATTATCATAATGAATTTCAGTGTATGTTCTTATCTATTTAATTTTTGTGTTCTAAGAGCGTAACTGCTAAATTCTCTTCTGGAAAACACAGAGAAACGTTTCCTATCAGTTGAGCACTCAAATTAAAGATTTTTCAATCAGCTGGATTCTTTCGTGCCAATGAATTTTCAGATCACAGATTCAATTGGTTTGTTAATCAGACTAATTTTCCAAGAAAATGGATTTCAGATCAATAAATATTCAGTGATCCGAGAACTTTCGCCAGTCAACAGACAAAACTTTTCCACCGTTGGCTTACCATTTATCTAACTAATTTAGTTAGTTAATACAAATAAAAAATTATTTGATCAGGATTTGAAAACCTTATATCGGTAAAGGATTTAGATACTTTCTGATATAAAACCCTCGAATAGAAGAGAAAATATTATAGAATTGTAATTCAACTGAAAGTTTAGTTCGTTAATTTTTTATTTTTGTATATTTCTAATAAGCATAATGTCTTCAATAGCAGAAGTAAATTATTGTTCACATTTCTGTGAAATGCCTGTGAAGAATTGATAACAGAGTCATTCAAAACGAATTAAAACATATTTTATTTCACAAAGCAAAGGAATTACGAATAAATATATTTGTCTTTAAATTTTATAAACATAATAAGTATACTACCTGAATGTGAAAGTATCAAGTTGTATGCTATTGCAATTATTTCATTTATTTTATCTCCTTTATTGTATATTATTTAATATTTGCTAAAAGCTTCTGAACTCTAGACACCATTAAGCTTTCGGAAATTTTATTACGTCCGCTGGTATGTAAACCTTTCCAGACGCTCGCAAAGTACATGATATTAAAACATAACAATTACTAAATCATAATGAAATATATTCTATTAGCAATAAGCTTATTTTAGGCAGCAAAAGCTTTGATATGTAATTTATATGGATAAATAACATGAGCTGTATTTACGAAGGCTTACTATCAAAGTACTTTTTCTTCCGACTTTTAGTGTTCCGCAATTAATGTATCTCAAGCATTATCAGTTTTTAAAATTAAAATTGCGTCTGCAACAGATGAAATTTTAACCTATATGGCATTTTCTCTATCCTTTTTGCATGCCTTTGTGGTGTAATGGTAGCACACTCGATGCGTACTCGAGAGATAAAGGTTCCAGTTCCGGATAAGGCACTGCTCATTTTTCCCCTCTCCAGGATCAAAAACCCTAATGACTCTACAAACCTTAAATTTTATCTTGAAAAAATCAAAATATTTAAGCATTCAACAGTATTGATTCTGTACCGTCGAAAGCGTTCAGCAGTATTCATTCTGAGTTTGAAAAAAAGGACTTCCTAGCCATCTTATTTTATGTTATCAATTTAACACTGATGTAATTTTAACACTTGTTTCTCTACTCAGAAGTACATTTGCTCCGTGTTCTTCTGTTACCAAGTTTCGCAAACCATTTGCGAGTAATTCTAGTGGAAAAAATTATTATTTTAGAGCATAAAACGCACTTAAGTCCATTCAATTCACTCAATATATTGTAGTTACATAGGCCGAGAAAAGGAAATTACAGTTTTCTTATACCATTAGCAAGTCTCATTGGCAGTTACGGAAAGAACGGATGTTCCCTAGTTGAAATTACGGAATGTCGCAGATGACACACCAAGCGGCAATTTAGAGGCGAAGAATTACAACCAGTAAAAGCAAGCTCGCGTATAGTGTTATTGAAATCATTACGGCTAATGTTTGGTCTGTGCGGGGAAGTGCGTTTGATATGGACACATCTTTTATCCACTGAAGTCCTATATATACTCGAATTAGGGATGTTCTAATTTAACACTTTAGAGTTCTTTTGTTCTTCAATTCTCTCTCTTCATTTAATAGAATCCGGAATTAGTTTTACTTTGTTAAATTGGTTGTATTATAACTGAAAATGTAATTTTATTATGCAATGACAGGTTGTTTGATTACATTTCTAAGCTGCTTATCATATTTTATTTTAATTGATTTAAATTTAATTAATATTATTGATGCTTTCCCTTAATTATTCTTAAATTAATTGTAGAGGCCCTAAGCACGAATGCATGTGGGAATGCAACAATGTCATTTAAATTGTTTTCAATGATCTCTACAGTATAGCAGCTAGTAGAAGCTACTAATGCTCGTACATTGAAGGACTGTAGTTAGAATACCTCATAGAGCATGGTCGTTTCTGAATGCAGTGTATACAGAGCAGATATCTTGAAAATTAACCATCTTAAAAATCTGGTGTTAATGGAAACAAAGCATGAGAGCTTGAGATTCTGTTTGATGTTCCCTACATTCTGTTTTTAATCACTGAGCTGAGGAGCAATGCAAAGGCTGATTCTTCAATCAAGGTCAGCCTGCTGATATCAAAAAACCAGAGTTGCTCGTTTAACACAGTCTTTTCCAAGACAAGAGTTATTCGCTAAATTACATTTAATCAATCCGTTACTAGTAGTGTTATTGTCCATGGAACTGCTAATTAACAGTATTTACGCGAGTACAGACTCACTAGTCTGTCCGCACGTAAATGCTATGTTACATTAAGTTTCGTCTGAGCCTCGCAGTTGGTTCCCTTTTGTGGCAAATCTACTTGCGAAGATTCAGGAAGTTGTTTCAGGTTTCAATGGAATTACGTTGCTCGAAAAGAAAATCCTGCAGACTTCAGACCCTCTCTAATTTTTAAATTTCTAAGTTTTATTCCATCAGAATGTTGTTGTTGTAGTGATTTATCTTACTTGCCTGACAGTAGCATAGGACCAAGCCCACAAAATTCCTCATGGCAAGGAGTACATGATTGCGCCTCTCGTTGAAAATGGTCTTGAGCACCAGGTGACAGTACGACTTTGCTCAGATCCACCCCCCCCCCAGTTCTGATGGAGTGCCCGGGGGAAGACGTGTTCGAGGGTCTCCCACCACTTCCCCCTACCATCAACCTCTCGAGAGGACTTTCGGCTCCCCGCATATTTAGAGTACCCCGTACCGCACATCCAGTATAAATTTAAAAGCACCCATGCCTTCTCTGGGATTCGGTACGGCAGTCAGCCTCATGTTCGCTTTGCAGGACCATCTAAAGTCAAATATCGAACTGGTAGAGTTAAGTTAAAATCTTTAAGCGCAAAGTATGTACATTTATTTGTTTTAACGACCAAGAAAAATACATTTAGAATTAGTTGAAGATCTTTCAACAAAATCATCCCTTGCGGCACTTAAGAGGGTTATAGCTCGCAAAGCCAAATCGTGTGAAATTTCGTAGTGACTGTGCAATGAACTTTATAGGAGCTAATACAGAGCTAAAGAAAGCTTTATCTACTGTTCAATTTGATAAACCCCTTCAGGGGTATATTTCTCCAAAAACATTAAGCGGCTATTTTTCCATCCTCTGCCCCTCATTTTGAAGGATTTGGGGAAGCTGAGAAAAAGATGTTTAGGAACACTTATTCTAACATAAGAGGAATTTTTGACGTTAATAACCCAAATTGAATCATGTCTAATTCTAGGCCATTGGCTCTAGCTTCAAGCGATTGCAGAGACCGGGAGAACAATAACACCGGGACACTTTGTAACAGGATTGTCTTGAAGTGCTATTCCAGAATCTAACCTGATTCAAGAGAAAGTTACAGTGATCGATGGAAAAATTTGCATTGAGCATGTCTGGAAGCGATGGAATAGTAAGTATTCGTGAAAGTTGCAGCAAGATCTGAAACTTGGTGATATGGTCCTCATTAAGAAGATAATCTACCTCTGCTACGCTGGAAATTATACAGAACTGTTAAAGTGTATTCTGTATGAGAAAGACTTTGTGTGGTAGTGAAATTCAAATTGAACTTGCCCTATTAAACCTTTTCTCAGTCCTAAGTGTTTGCGAAGAAAAAGCGGCTAGCCAAAGCTAAAACTGATAGAATTCAATTCAAACAACAAAGAAACGAAGCAGAATGACGAGCAACTTATAGCAGTCCAACAACTTTCTCTCTCATCTCCATAACTCTCCTTTTATTTACAGTTTATTCTGGTGAGAACTGAGGAAACCAGAGTGAAAGGAAAACCAAAATAAGATAACGAGGTTTATTAAGTCACACCTAAAATCTATTAAGATTCATAAGGATTATTACTTGAGAATAAGCCCGAGGAATCTAAAGTTTAACAGGAGCAAATATTGTAGCAAAAGTTGTTATGTTATTCTAGTGGAGGCTACAATGTTCTTAGCATAATATTCGAAGTAGGCAGTAATTAAAAATACTGAAATGAGGATTGTGAATAAATAAAAATAATTATGAGTTAATCACTAGAAAAATATTTTGTCATTAAAATAGAAAAATAATAGCGTAATTCAAATAAGCTAATTATTTCAAGTGCTTGCAAACAGTAAACGTTTATGAGAGGTAGCTGATGCTGTTGAATATTGGAAGTTCGATCTGGGTTCGTATGTTAACCAGCATCTGGGCTGCATCGTGTTCCTTGTATTTCTTCTATATTTTAAGTCAATAAGAGCCAATTTCCTTTAGAAGGCCATTTGAAGGCCTCCGTACTTTAGGTAGATAAATCCCTTCTGCTTTATCGCAATCAACTAAATACCAAAAACGTACCGTAAGTATGTCTTTGGTATTTACTACGATAAGTATTCTTATAAAATTGCAAAGTGGCATACTTTGCAATTTTAAAAGAATAATTAATAAATTTGGAATAAAATAACCAAGGGCAGTATTTTCTTCATGATAAAGTTCACTAATCATTTTTATTAATTAATCTCATGAAATAATTACGAAAATAAAAATAAAATTCTATTTATTTTCTAATGAAAGTGGAAATTCAGACATGAAAAAAAAGAATCAAGTTCTTTTGTAATTGACAAAATATAAGAGTATCGAATTAATTTCAAATTTATGAACATGATTTTCAAATAAAGAGAAACAGTCTCCTATGTGACCTCTGTGGAGTAAAAGCCAAAGAAAGGCAAAACTAAATCTTTCTGCCTCTTCTTTTACATAACACTTGATTTGTACTGCAAGTCTCTCGGACTGATTTCTTAAAGTGTTTAGGTAAAAGCTTTGAATTTTGCTTTGCGAAATTTCGCTCTCACTCAAGATCAAAATTAGTACTTTCTTTCGATTAACGAATAAAATTGGAAGAAGATTTTTACTTTTACAAAGAAAGTTGACAAGCAAAAAATATGCTTCAGCAACTTTTATGCAATGATTTTCCAAATTATATGCGTTTAAGGACTAATTTCATTGTTTTGATTATCTGTGTAAAGTAAAAGTGTAGTTATAAATTTGTGTTAGTCTCAGCAGTCATGCGTGATCTGTTTCATACCCAACAGGAAAAGCGTAGTAAATTTCGACTTCCCATATTTGGTCACTGAAACTACTACCATGATCTGAAATTCTGTGTTCACAGTAGTGTTACAGAGCATATTTAGTTTATATTCAGTGTATCTCATACGAGCACGCTCCAGTTTAAATGAATGTGAGTTTCGTATATTTCAGAATAAGCTGAGGTATCTGAAGTGCATTACTTATTGAACTATGCAAAAGCGCAGTTTAGAGCAATGAATTTTCTCCATACAAATTAAATTATTACCCATTATATGAGTATTACCTCTATAGCAGAACGTGCTTAAGAATTTCTCAGCTAAGACGATTACACGGATAGAAAGTGTACTAAGTTTCATACACGCTTAATACTAATTTTTCTCTCTTAAGAAATTACTTAGTTAAAAGTTTTTTTTCATTAAAGAAGTAGCCCTAATAATCTTTCTTAGTGTAAGTTTCCCCTTGCAAGAAGTTTTTCGGAAAAATTAAAAAAAAAGTTTAAAAAAAGGTAATCTTCAGTTGCTGAGGTGCATCACGCTATTTCCTGGGATAATTATAAAAGATAAATTTTTTCCTATACTCTTAGCTTATTCTTCCTTTGAAATATTCTAACAGAATGCAATTCGAATTCAATTAAAGCTGCATAAAATGTGATAGTAAATTCCACTGCAAACAAAAAAACAAAGGTTGCATTTTTTCGAGAAGGTTAATTAGTTGCCGCTTAGATCTCTTTTACCTCATTTCTAGGAGTACGGAGATTCAAGATAAATCATATTCTTCATTAACATGTAACTTAAATCTGGTTATGTATAAGCACCATAAGTTATATAACATATTTCATCACTTCATGAAGAAATTTACATATATCACTATATACGTAAATCAAATTTAACATTAAATCAATCTTACGTTTAACAGGAAGCTTCATATAAAAGAGAGCAGAAGAAATTTTAAATACAGCGATTAAGGAAAATTTTGACTTGAGAACAAAATTATTTACATTGTGATTACTAATATTATTACCATTATTACCTTAATGTGAAATTAAAAAAAATTATGTAATGAAACGTGTATTTTTTAACTACCAATACTTTAAAAAAAGGGGGGAACCTGAAGCCATCAAGGAATTAAAAATGGGTCTGGCGGAGAAATTCTGGCTATTAAAGTTGAAATATAAGCCTGAATAGTTGTGTAGGGTTTTCCTTATATCGCATAGCAAATTTATTTTAAGTTTGATAACCTTCCTGAACATCTCAACTTCCCCTTGTATTTTCTTGCCAGGATGTAAATTTAAAGTTAAGTGAGCATTTAAACGGGTAAAACTCTGAGTTGATTCAGAGCGTATTTTCACTAGTCAGCGCACATTTCGTTGCTACCTTGCTGTTACGCCCATGGAGGTAAGAAAGGAAGGAGAGGCCAGCTCCGCACTACAAGTGAAGCACTGTTTCGAAGCTCCAGATGGAACATTCAGAAGCTCCCTTGACAGCGCTTCCATAGTATTTCGACACACGACAGTTCCATACAAATCGAAAAACGGGACATTTATGTAGGATTACAGGATCAAGAGCACGAGATAAGTATAAAATAAATTTATTATGAAATTACTAATATGAATGAAAGATGATAAAAGATGGGATGATAATAGAACATGATAAATTGACATAACTAAAGGTAACCAGATCAGGATTCACAAATGCTGGTGGGTTCTATAACACCACTGGGACATCATCCCTCCTCAAACTTCCTGGAAGGCTTACAGAGAACACATCTGTTCTCGTCCACTTTTGGAACTCGTCTGAGCTGTTTCGCGCTGCGCTGGGCTGGCGGCAGATGACGTCACCTAGCTGGCGGTTCTGATTTCCCACCTTTATGCATAAAATAAACATTAAGTGCGTGATGGATAGATGTAATTTGTATAGTTTAGTGACATTTACGCAAAAATCACATCTTGGTTATTTTTCGATAACTAACAACAGCGATTTTGATTATGAATTTGTTTTATAAAATTCTAAGCTGTTGAACTACAAAAATATAGATTTTAGCAAAAACGTTATGCTTAAAAAATGAAAAATAGCTTACGGTACCTTTAAAATTTTATACGTCTTTCGATACCCTTGATAACAGTATTCGCTACTTTTATTTTATATTTCAAACGCCAAAATGTTTTAAATAAAATACAGTTGTTTGTCATCCACATATTATTGTAACATGTACTTTTTAAAAATTTTAGAGAAGATGTTTTATAGTTGCTCATTTTAAATTTATCAACTCATCATTTTATTTTTGTATAACTGAAAAATAATCACTTTGAGTTTATACTTTTTACTTATTTCGGTTAATTAAAAAAAATAAAATTACCATCAAATTCTGCAATCCTCGTCAAAATTAATAAATATACACACAAATATGCTGTTAACTTAAATTTTCCTTGATTTGTAAACTGTACATCATTATACACAAATGTGTGGAACAAAAGACGGAATATATTTGCGAATTCGACAGAAATATCATGTGCCGTCAAGATGATGTGACGTGACCATGTGAACACGTGACCATGACCATGTGAACATCATCAAGACCGCTTATTAAGAATTTGAAAATAGGGTAATCGATGAGACAAAACATTTCTGTATCTTGCCAAAGGAGGACCGATTATAAATTTACTAGAAGATTTGAATTTGATAATGAATGTATCCATCCTAAAACGTGTTTTAAATTAAAAGTTTGAAACTTAATCGCCAAATTCAAATATAAAATTATGCGTGTTAAAATATTTGTAATTAGGCACATAGGTCAGCTTAAGTTTTTATAAAATAGAGTAAGGTATGCAAGGGCTATCTGCCTAAAGGAAGAAATGCCATCGTGGAGGAATTTAGAAGAAAAACTAACCTTTAAGTGGGTATTAAAAATAATGTATGTAATTTTCATTCAAATTATATTTATACATATTTCTTATGTAAAAATTTCGGGTATATGCTAAATTATTATAAATTACTTTACTCGAAAAATATAGCGAATGCAGAGAAATTAAAGATGCCGAAAATAAAAAATAGGAAATATGTTTTGAGTATTTATGCATATGCTTGCAAAAATGCATGTATATGCCTTTAAGAAAATACGTAAATATTTATTAAATTATTTATAAATGCATGTGAAATGAAGGATTTATTCATTCATAAACTCCTGTGAAAGTCACTGTAAAGAAATCTAATTTTGAAATTTATCTAAATTTATAATAATTTTGAATATTATCTAAATATATAATAACCTTAACATTGATTTGTAAACATAAACTGAAATCCTGTTGACAAATACGTTTATAAAACTATTTAAGAATTGTTCGAACTGGAAAACAGTCTGTTGAAAGGTATTGTAAAGCATGAGATGCGTACTGAAGGAAGTAATAAAGAAGAGTTTAGAATATATATTTTTGGAAACAAGGGAAAAAAATCTGATATGTATAATAAAAAGAATTATTCCCTTACATAACCTAATTACAAGTTTTAAATAATATTTTTAAAAAATTCTTTTTTTATTCTCTTTAAGAAATATTCAGAGAAAGTTCAATACTATTTAACGTATTTCACTATTAAAATAACAGGTGCTCTAATTTGAAATGGACCGACTAGAGCATTAATTATAAATTGACTTAGCTTTTACGATTTAAAAGATGCCTCAGAAGCTAAAAAAATCATATCATACTAGAGAAAGTATTTTAGGAAGAATATCCATAAATAAAAAGAAACAATGCCTAATTGTAATGTTAATAATACAATAAACTTTGATCTTAATTTTCGTAATCCTTAACCGAATAAAATCGAATTACCTTAAAATTTTTTTCTAGTATAATTAACGAAAACTTGTGAAAATATTTCATTCAAATCAAACCGTTCTGAGCAAACTGTCTGTCAAAAGTATAGCTTTTAATTCCGTTCAGAATGAAGTATTGTTTAAAAATGTATTCTTTTCACATACTTAGGACTCTGAAATAGTGTAGAAAAAGAAAATATATACATTTATATGTATATTTACGACGTAATTACAAAATATTTACATCCGATCGTGTCAAAACCCATTGATCTTAATAGTAAGCAACCGAATGTATAGGTCACCACGCAGGAATCGCCAGTGCTTCTAAGCAGAGTTTGAGGAAAACCAGTTAGAGCCACTCCTTACTTCATACCTCCACAGATACGCCACTAAGCCTTTTGCCCATTTCGGATTATCGTCACGACTGTTAGGTTTTGAGAATCAACCTGTTAGGTGTAAATTAACGTGCTAATTCAGCACTATTCTATTTTAGATTCGACTTGAAATATATTCTACATTTAAGTTCGCACCGCAAGTTGACGGTGTTTCGTAACGCACGAAGGTCGTGTCTTTCTTTAAACTTTGATTTAATAAAGGTATACTTTTCACCCATCTTCTGTGCTGGTATTTATTCACTTCTGTGCAAGAATTCTCCAGATTCATTGTAGGATCTAACAATAGTTTATGTGGAGTAGCAGCGACAGATCTTACAGTTGTAACATAAAATATTATATAACGGATACTAATATTGAATTTTAGACATTGGATACGTGTTCATATACTTAAATGTAAAATAATATTGTTCATAAAAGTAGCAATAGAACTGAAAACACTTGATTATAGTATGAACAAAAAATAAACTTCATATTCGCATAGAAAAGTATGCGGCGAATTTATTGGGAGTGCTCAATATGCATCAGCACATTATTAGCAATTATTAGAATATTATTAGCAATAGTACTCAATAAACATTAAGCGTAGAAAAAAGACTCTTTCTTAAACATTTTTTTATTTCACTCAGCAACGAGGAAATATATTTATTGTATAATGACTTTATGTTATTCTATAACTATTATTTAAAACATTTGTTTTGAATATAAAAGCAAATCCAAGAGCTTAATTTGAACGAAAAACAATTGGATTATTTTTTATTCTGATGTAAGCTAAAAACATATCTTTTATAAATATTTGCAAAATTTAAGAGGGTTGATTAATTTTTAAAAAATGAGTTTAAAAGGTTTCATATTGAGAGCTAAAAATTTCAGTTTTTAATTCAGTTTTTAAGTTTTTTAAGTTAAAGTTACATTAGTAGTAAAGAAGGAGTAAACGTGATTATTCTCATAAAGGTTTCAAAACAGCTGAAAACACTTGATTATAGTGTGAAAGAAAAAGAAACTCTATACTTGCATAGTGGGCGCAAAGTGTGCGGCGCACCCCCTTATTGTAAAATTTTCGTCAATGTTTTTACATTTTCTAAGCAATCTTTCTCTTCATAGTATGGTTTCAAAATGTAAACAACAATAGCCTCGTAATCTTTCGAAACTATTATTAAATTGGCATGCACTAAATTTGTTTTCTTGAAAGTTATCCCGTTATACCCTAGGAAAGAACTTAGAAATTCTTATTATGCATATATCAGAAGCAAAACATTTTGACCGTGCCGTTTCAGTCCCGGTTTTCGATATGTAACTCTCGCCATTTCAAATGTTAAATAGCAGTTTCTTTAGATAACATTTAGCCTGTTTTAGAAGCATTTCTATTGTTTCAAAGCTAATAATATTTAAAATGTTTCCCGATTGCATCACGTGGAGAAAATTAGCAAAACAATCCCCTTTTTTCTTCGCTTTATTGTTTTCTTAACATTCATAATTACACTAAATAGCACAGCTTAGCAGTTATACACAATAAAAAAACTAATTGCATTAAATTATGTTACAAAAATACAAAAAATGAGATTTCTTTATTTAGTTGCTTTCTGGGTAATTATTCTCCGCGTACAATTCGTCACGGAAATTTAAAGTTTTTTTTTTTTTTTTTACTATTATTATTTCTTCTAAAGTGAAAATAATAGGTACAACTGTTTAAGATGCAGTACCAACATACCGGGACTTAAAACTCCGCGACCGAAATAGAAGACTGAAGTGTTGAGATTGAAATATCATTTACTAGCAAGTATCTGAGTTTTCAGCACCTAAAATGCAATTGTTATTCCTTTTAATGAGAGAGCTACGAATATAGTTATGAATTGTAAGGATGAATATTACTATTCAATAGTTCAAACTTTTACTCACGTTGCGATTTCTTAGTAATAATCCTTGTCAGTTTTTGATATTGCTAGGTGATTTTCAATAATACACCAAGTTTCATTGTCATTTCAATAATACACCAAGCTTCATTGTTCCTGAAAGTCGTCCATCATTGTAAATATGCAAACTAGACTGGAAGTGTTTTCCCAATAAGAATTAATGCAAATTATATTAATCTGTTTTTGGTCTACAGATGCCAGTGGTACTTTTTGCATATGTTCATGGCACAGAATCAATAGAACTGATTAAATCTAAGAAAAAAAGTTAAACCCAATATTAAGCCGATAAAACATACGAAAACGTAACTTATATTTAACGGTATAATTGAAAAGTGATGAGGAAGAGAAAGGAAGTACGGATGATTGTGTAGATGAGGTGTTCCCTTCCGTTCCAACATCAGGTCTTTCTACGGCACCTTATTTTATCTTTTCTTTTCTCTTAAGGTCTTTCGACTATGCTTGAGACTCATGGCTCCTCTTTTTGGCTCAAAATTTGTCCAATGTGATTTGTGTTTGTCTACATTTTAACATGATTCCTCAACAAGAGACAGCATTGTCATTAAAAATGCTTATGCCGTAGTTACTACTGCTTTACCAAGACGGTATCCTTACACAAAATGTTGTATCTTATTTACTTTGTATCAATTTTAGCTATGAAGAAGTAGGATACTTTTCTTTTCCTTCCTCTTGCTCTGAAAGGATTTCTTCCATGGTTGTATTTTTGTTATTGCTTCTGAAGTTGTTCTTTCGTTTGGAGCTCATTTTTATGGTCTACTAACTCTTTCAGATCTTCATTATTTGCTTCCAACACATGGGGTTCCCCAGAGCTACGATGTAGACAACCAAATGGTCGTAAATTGAGACACGTTTATAACGCCGATTTTTTTTGTTCAGATAATTCGTTCATGAACCGATTTGTTCGTGATGGTACATATATATAAAGTTAGAAATTTAGAACAAATTTCACAAAGACCCAAAAGAAGTGAAATTCAACACCATTAAAGCTTAAAGCACCATATAAATATATAAAATAAGAATTAAAGAAAATTGAAAAAAAAGTTGCTTTTAAATAAAAATAATTTTGTGATACTGTAATATACATATATATGTACAATACGGGGAAGTAAAAGTACAGTTCTATATTTCCCGTTCTACTGGGCCTATTGACGAAATTTAAATTGCGTTTTTCATGTCTCGAAAGCGCGACTTGGGATATATATATGAGATTTATATATAGTATTGTTCTAATATAGGTTATTTTCACACAAAATTGGACTTTCTCTGAAATGACATGTCATTTTTTCCCATATTTCGATTCTACGACTCACATAATGCCTAAATTTTAAATTTTGTAATCTTTGATGCAAAATTTAAAGCGAAATACAACAATATATCTCGCGCATTTGTTTTCAGTTTGCGCCAAGAATAATTCACTCGGCGAACTTCTTACTATATAGCAACCTATTTCCTTTCTTTTCTTTCATTACACACGAGCAGAAAAAAGGTCATCGTTCATACTTTCAGATAATTTTATCAAAGTGCGTAAACCACATTTGGCATTATGATCGCTTATAACAAATATGCGAAATTTCGAAATGCGCCAATATGCAAATTCGCGTATATCTTTTGAAATTGTAAATAAAATTTTCTAATTTTTTGAAGGTATGCTCAAAAATACATCTACTTTAAGATGACGGTAAAAACTTTATAGATTATAATTCAAAATAATTTTCGAAAAATTTATAAAAATTATTTTTAAATAATCATAAAAATCGGCGAATTTGTTTGGAATGAATCTAAATTTCGAAATGTAAAAGGAAGAATCAAATACGTTTAATAAAAAAACAGAGATTAATAAATATATACCAAATTCAATTAATATTGGGGAGCTAAAATTTTGAGAGCTAATTTTTTAAGAACTACTAGTGCGATTTTTACAAAACTTAGCAGTTTAGCATATTTTAAGTCGTAGTATCGAAATATGGAAAAGCATTGTCATGTCATTTCAGAAAAAGCCCTATTTTGTTTCCAAATACTTATATTTGAACAATGCTATATATAAATCTAATAGATATCCTAAGTCGCACTTTCGAGACTTAAAAATGCAATTTGAATTTCGTCAATCGGCGTACTACAACGGGAGCTATAGAAAAGATTTTTTTCCGCAGTGTGCATATGTATGTGTGTGTGTATATATTTATATATATACAAATGAGCCTCGAAAGACGAAGATATATATGTATATATATATGTGTGTGCCGTAAAAAGGTGTATTTAGTTAAAAGTTCTAAAACAATATTATATTATACAAGTAGCAACAAAATCAAAGAATTATGCAATTGAAAAATTTAGACTTTATTTTAAATACCTATTGAAATCCTTTTCGCTCAATTTAATAATTAGTCCGCGTTGAGACAGGAAAAATTAGAGTTATTTAAAAATGCATATCAGTTTCACACATATGATAAATGGGTTGTAAAGCTAGAAAATGAATTTATAATTCTAATTTTGCACATTCAGTTCGAAATACATACCGTGCTGTCTGGTATGGTAAAATAAAAATAATAATTCTTTAAATTAGTTTATGCATTACGGAACTTAGAAAGGAATTTCAAAATTTGCTCTGAAAAATTGAATTAAAATATTTATTTCGGTGAAATGCAAATTCATCTTTTGTAAATTTATGGAAAACTATTCCCAGAAAGAAATTTCTGATGACTTGGCGCGATACATTTTAAATTAAAACTAAATGCACAATACAGAAAGAGTAACTTTTCGATTGCTGAATGCAGTGTTTCGTTTAGAAAAATGGCGTATTTTAAGCACTTCCTTCGTAATTATTCTTTTGTTAAATTTTTAGGAGTATGCTCTTGCAGAAATTAAACTTTTTTATTTTAATCTTTGCTACAGCTCCATTTTTTATTACTTAAAATGCAATTTTTAATACATTTTATTACTTTAAATCTTTGATTCTGTCTTTAGACTAGATTAACAAGACAAATGTGCTGTTCCGAAATTCTCAAAACGTCATGAATAGATATCGACTAAGGCTGTTATCTCGGTTAGGAAGCCTGTGTATTTTTCTTTAATACCTGTATGATTTAGTAGCATAATTCAGATAATCCGAATTTTAATACAGCAGAATTATTTGTATGGATTACCTCTTGAAGATGGCTACTTAAAGGAATTGATTTGAAGTACTTTTTTAACATTGCCTCATGATTAATTCAAAGATTGAGAAAAATTCTTCGGTAATTAAAGAAGAAGACTATTCTGTAACATAATGCAGGACAAACAAAAATCAGCATCTTATGACCAGATATTATTATTTGAAAATAGACGCAATGATGTAACCTTGTAATTTGAAAACTGTTTTAGTCTAGTATAATCTGTAAAATTTTGCGTTATTAATTTTTAGCTTATGACTCATTATAATTAATTTTAAATAGAAGAGCTCCGTGCATTTTGAGGCGCAGACGATATAGTCATAATTCTTCAGCGGATTATTACATTGTGCAAATACTTCAAAAGTTAGTGATTTAAAATTTATATAAAAGTAAGACGCTTAACGAGAAAATAGGAAAACATTTTAAAATTGCGATTTGTTCTTGATAATGGAGCCTGAAATTAACATTAAAATTATTAGCTAAATCTGAATCACAACGCTATATTTTGAAAGGCGTGAAGAAAGTCTAATTAGCTATCTAAAAGCTTTGTGATTAATTAAGAAATCGAAAAAATATTGTTATGAAATTCAGAATGATAAGTGACAGATTATATTTATAAGATTTCTGTTTTCTGCCTTCAAATTTTTTTAAAGCTTGCAGCAAAAAATTAAGAAATAAAATTATTTTCATTACTGATGGTATTCTACTATATTTTCTTTTTTTTGCATGAAACTATTCTAAAACGTTTTAACCGATGAAATGTTTTTATGCTTCCCGTCCTTGGCAAAGTTTATCAATTTTAGTTACTGATTTTAATTTTAAGTCTTGACAATCAACTACAAGAAATTTTATTCAAAAAACCTTTTTTTATTTGAACAGATTTTTTTAGATCCTATTGTTTACTTAACTTTCATATATTTAAGATATTTAACTAATGTGGTTGAGTAGAATAGTTTATTTCTAAGCGAAGTGATCATGTCGTTTATCTCTTGAAATGTTAGTTTCATTTAATCCGAAATTAGATGTAAATGAATAACAAAACTCATGAAGTTTTTTTTTACTGATGGCTTTTGATTTGAAAATTTAAAACTAATGAAATCATCTTTTTTCTAAACAATGCAACTGTATGAAATATTCTATTTAAAATTTAAATCCTGTACGATTTAAAAATTACTGTGTAACGAATTCTTGAATTTATAATTTTATTACATGTAGTATATAGAAATTTTTATCATCTAAGTAATTTATGATATTCAACTACTAAAGATGCGTTAATAATATTTCATTACTTCAAATCACGATCTAGTAATAATACAAAAAATACAATAATTAAAAATATTTTTTCGTTTCTATTTTATGCAAAAGACAGTTCTTGTTAGCTATGTACAAAAACTGAATTCTGCTGCAGTTTTCTGAATTCGAACTGTACAAAATGCGAAAAAGAGTTTTTTACAGAAAAAAAGCTTACATTAAACAGACAACTAAAGAATAAAAGAAAAATCTGAAACGTTTCAGATTTTACATTACGCCCAAAGGAGCGTTGTTTTAAAGTTTTGTGAGTTAACCTATATTAAATATTATGTTCTTCACACTTAAACCATATAAAATTCTATTCCACAACTATATCACAAAATACTTAAAAACAGCACATCTTTAGAATTTCTAATAGAAAGTCTCGCCAGCTGGAGATAAAAATATTTTTTTTCCGTACAGTGTTGCCATTGCTCGTTCTGAGTTTGTTAATCAAAAATTTGTTAAAGTTTCGCAAAATACAAATAGATAATAAAAAAAATTTCGAAATTCGGGATTCCAGATGCTCATGTTCGGGTGGAGGATTACGTAATTCAAAATTTGATGGCTCTAAGTAAAGTCGTTTTTTCGCAATGTCCGAAGCATGCATATATTAATGTGGATTCTTCATTATTTAATTTCTATAAATATAATAGAGGGCGATAATATTTAGTATCAATATTTTGAAATGTGATTCAGAGTGACTCAAAACAAAATGCCCTTTCGAGGATAATAGCCATTCTGGGCTAACGCTTCTTTAAGCTAATATTACTTTTCTCGACATTCGCTTAACATATTAATATTAGGAGCATTTTTCTAAGCTGATATTTAATTTTTATACAAATTCAGGTTTTTACTCTTCAGTTTATGTTTGAACTGTCAATATGATCTCAAATTTCAAAATTTAATATATAGGATATTTTTTTGCAGAAGTCTAGCTGTTTCTGTTGAATATATATATACACGTTTGTATTTCCAGTACATGAATATTTGAGTTATTTCAATTTTATTTTTGTCATTAAAAGTCTATATCTATTACCAGTGGTTCTGAAGAAAAGGCCAAATATGGACTTTTATGTATTTTATGTACATCGCGAAAAAAAAATTGGACAGTTCTATCTGTATCTCCCGCTCTACTGGGCCGATTGACGAAATTCAAACTGCGTTTTTCATGTCTCGAAAGTACGACTTAACATTAGATTTATATAGAGCATTGTTCTAATATAGGTGTTTGGGCACAAAATCGAAAGTTAACCGAACATTAAATTTAAAAAGTATTACATATAAAAAATTACAATGAAATTAGTAATATACCTTAATACAATTATTAATTCTCCTTATAAATAAATTAATCAACTTCCTGTTGCCTTCTTTCGACAAACGTCCAGTATCCAAGAGAAACATTAAATTTAAAAACTGCACAGAATTATCGCCTTCATTTTTCCGAGTGGCAACAGTACTGATATCAGCAACAATGGCAACAGTGATTTATCAGCAACAATGGCTGCGTGCCCTTTTTGCTGATATAATGAGAGATTATCAATTTGATGCGATTTCATCAAAAAATATAAAATAAAATGAAATCTCATTCGAATTTTGAAAAACTCGCTTCGAGGTACACTGGCTCTTGTCTAAATGCACCCCTATATACCAAATTTAGTAGCCCTGGATCTATTAGCTTACGTGCAGCACGAAGGAAAGACACACACACAGACAGATAGACTCTTTCTCTTATATTATATAGATCAGCGTTTCTCAAACTGTGGTGGGCTCCTCATAAGCGGGGCGCATTTACATGAATGGGGGGGGGCGCATTACAGATTGAAAATAAAATAATAATGATAAAACGCTATAGATAGATTTAAAAAAATTCATTTAAATTTTATTTAACAATGACAAAGAAACATCCTAAGGTCTAATGGTTAACATGAGCTTGTTTTAAGGCGCACAGCTTCTCTAAATTTGGTTCCATGTTAGAGATGGCCACTCCGAGTTCATTTTCTACTTTAATTTTATTTCTGTATTTAGATTTCTGCATCAAATGCAGAAAATTCAATTTCAAAAAGATAAGACGATGGAAAAAGCAACAGAATTCTAAGCGCTTTGGCTTTAAGAACGGAATAGTCGTTCACTCAAGAAGTTTGTTAAGTTTTAAATTGTAAGGTACTTTTTGAAACATCTATCAGCTATTCTTCTTCGTGTAATGATAATCCAACAGGTCTATTCTGAAATGGATTTAAAACTCAGCTCCAGTCTAACAACTTGATATCATTTTCTGCAAAGGAGTATCATTTGAAATTCTCACTATAGTTACCTAAAATAGCTTCCCACGGTTTCTAGTACCGTTTTCTTTCACTCTGCTATGCCATAACTGCGTTTGCTTACAAAAAGAGTCAATCTTTTGACTCCATATATTTACGTCTTTTACTTGCAGCGGAAGATTGCATATATTAAGGTTTTAAAAAAATATCTACTAAATGAGAAAGCTTCAGTAAAAATAATACGCTGAATGCTTGTGACCCTCCTCGCTCAAAAATATCGGTATT
The DNA here is from genome assembly GCA_000611955.2 of Stegodyphus mimosarum. NCBI lineage: Eukaryota > Metazoa > Arthropoda > Arachnida > Araneae > Eresidae > Stegodyphus > Stegodyphus mimosarum. Next base: position 207,178 of record KK116414.1, read on the forward strand.
TCCCTTCTTAGTTCAAACAGACGCTGAACCACCTTTCCGCGTGACAACGATCTGGATTGGGGAATAAAATAGCAAAGATTGATGCTCAGTTCCCGTATCTTCACACAGAACAGAGAACATCCTTGATTTAAGTGGTCTGGATTTTATGAAGTTTACTTCAATAACTACTGTCAAAACTATGCTTAGTTCAGGACTCATCAATTTTGATGCTAGCGCTTCCCGATGTATAATGTTCTGCGTCCAGATAATTTCTGAACATTCATTTTTGACTCGCGCTTGTAATCTGTTGCATTTACCAGACATGGCTTGAGCACCATCGGTGAAGCGGATCAGAACACAATTTTCCCATTGACAATTCATTTTAGTAATGGCATGATTTGTAATCTTGAACAATTCGGTGGCTGCAGTTCTTCCTTCTACCTCTTTGCAAAACGATAAATCTTTACATATTTCAGAACCTTGACAGAATCTAACATAGCAAATCAAATGGGAATCATTATTAGAGTCAGTTGCTTCGTCAAGATGTATAATAAACAATTTTCCACTACACTCAGATTCAAGTTGCTGCTGTATATCAACTAATATATTATAATCGACAGATTGTATCATTTGACAGAGGAATATTGTTAATTTGTGAACCAAACATTATTTCTACCGTGTCTTTGCAAGCGGGTAAAATGAGTTGCTCAGCAATAGTGTGGGTTATTTTTTGCATTTAGCTACTTCGTAAACCACTTTGTATGATGCCAAGTGAGCCTTCTCATTTACTGCCAGCACTTAATGGAAGGTCCACTTTTGTTTTTTGAAGAAATTAGTTTTTCCTCAATATCATGCGGTTTATTGACATATTCTCTGTGACATACTCTCTAGATGTCTCTTCAATTTATTTTGTTTCATGCTATCTGCAACCAATGCTTTTAAACAGATAACGCATTGAGGGTTTTCTTCGCCATTTACTTCAAGGCTAGTAAAGTCGCAATTTAGATAAAATTGGTCATATTTTCTTGTATTAGACTTCAGACGATCTCTACTTGAACCTGTCGATGTACAAGCCACGTCATCATCAAGTTTTCGTTTTAAAAATTTATCCATACTACATCTACTTATAATTCACAGTAATGCTGCTTGAACCTGAACTGAGAATAACGCTTGTGTACGTTTCTCTATTTATAGTTGTGTTGCTTCAATTCAGACAGTTCGAGAAAGATCAGGAAGCTTGGATACGTGGCGAAAACTTTACGATAGCATCTAGACTAGACTATTTGGAGCTCTAGACTAGACAGTGTTGCCTAGTGTTATTTGTATTCTTAGGTCTACGTATTGGGGGGACGTAAACTTTTACGAATTAAAACAGGGGGGCTTGAGGGAAAAACGTTTGAGAACCACTGATATAGATTATATGGGTCATTTTTGTAGCCCATTCTCACTACAGTCCGGAATACACGACGACGCCTGACACTTTATTGCTCACTGAAACGGTCGCTGTTATCAGAATAATGGTTCTGAAATCACGAACATGCGTCTGCTCAGAGGTTTCGTTTTGATTATTTTATAAAGCTTAACGAACTTACTACTAGATAATGAGATAAAAAACTTCGTCAATTTTTATCTTCTCAACGGTCATTGATGCATGTCGCTTCTTCAAGTAATAAAACATCTTCCTAGATTAATTTAGAAGTCAAACAACAAAAACCAGCGTTATATTTTTCTGTGAAAATTTGAAAATATAACGCTGATTTTTGTTATTTGACTTCTAAATTAATATTCTTTCGGCGTGTTATTGTATCTTAATCATCTTCCTAGACTTTGTAAGGTTTATACTAATTTTATTAACACTTATTTTAAGTTTTGTATCTTTTCTATCTTATTCTAATTTAGGCTTACAATTTCCTGTCGGAATGTAAATTCAGAAATGCAGTTAATGCAAATGAGAAAGAGTACTATTTAAGTCGTGACTTCACCGACTTCGAGAGAGAGAGTCTGATTCCCTGATTAGGGCGCGTTTGCCTTTTGGCTACGTCTCTCTTAACTATTGCTACGCTCGGCCATACCTTAGGCCCTTGCCTGGCTTCGCCGATTTAATTAATACTTAGGGGCCAACTAGTCAGATTCTGATAGCTTCGGCTATACCTTTCAAATAGCTTAGTTAAGCTAGTTTTAGTTTAAATTATTATTATTTTAAGTTCAAGCATAAGTGGAGGCTTTGGGTAAAGTTCCAAGTAGGAACTGATTGTAAATATACTGAAAAATAAAGGGCTCTTTAAGTCTTACATATTCGGTTCACACACTTAAGCTATTATTCGCTTGTTAGTGTTCGTGGGGTTCTAAGTTAGAACTTTAGGATAAAATAAGAAACACCCCACAACTTAATTCAAATAGAGTTGTTGATACTGTATTAAAACTTCTAATAACCTGTCGTTAACTAGGTTTTAAAAGTGCGAGTAGGTATTCTGCAAAGGAAGCAATGCTTTTGTAGAAGGTTTTATAGAAGTACGACTGATATATATATATATATATATATGTGTGTGTGTGTAACGTAATGCAATGTAATATACAATGTGCTGCAATCCTCCTGGCCGATAATTATCGGCCTTATGGTTAACGCAGCACGCCCAACACATACAAACTAAAATACAGTTAAACAATTAAAGCAAAAGATTAAAACTTAGAGTGAAACAGAAATAAGTCAAAAACATCAAACCAAAATTCCCAGTATTGTTCTGTTGCCATTTACAAATTTCATCAAATCCTTTGCAAATCTAATCTCTTTATTGCGGCAGTAGAATTCCTTTATGTTAACATGTTTATGTTACCATAACATGTGGCAATATTCCGCAGTCTTCGACGAAATGTCGTTCATTGACTTCTACAAAAACTACAAAGACTATTATTTTGTTTAATAAAATCTTTTCATTAAATCACCCATGCCCAGTAATTATTGGATTGTAATCATATTTTTTGTTCCATTTCTCTTTTCAGCAATCATAATAGAAAGCCATGATTTTACCAATAACAATTCTTTGCGATGCTTGAATATCGAACGCATCCACGTCATTACCCATAGCAACATCTATGTCCGGCATGTCTACTGTCTCATTGCCTAAAACACCAATATGGGCTTTCACCCAGGTCATTTTCACTTCATGTATTTTCTCAACTTTTACGAGGAGATCTTTTATATATGAGACCAAAATATTGGTGTTATCAGCATCTGCTAGTGCTTCCAAACCAGATAATGACTGTGTGTATGCGTATGGCTTATATTTTGCTGAGAAAAGTGTTTTCTTTCATTGCTAATGTTTTTTTTTTCAAGAAAAATGTGTTAGAAAAGATCTACGATAACGGTGACAGAATTTGCAGATAGTTTGTATGTTCTTCCAAATTGGAGACTTTTTGAAAATATTTGGAAGTTTCAATATTTATTGAATATTTTAAATTAGCTTTGGTTAACTGATTACGTTAAAGGAATTGAGGGATATTTTCCTCGGAATATTTGCCTTTGTGGATTCTTTTGAAAGGAGACACGTTCGTATTGATGTTACATTAAGAAATCTCTTGCAACGAGTCCTTTCGCAGAAAATCCGTTGGTAGCCTAGAGTTAAAACCAGGGCTTCGAACCGTAATTTTTTTTGTTCCGGTTTTCGTTCCGGTTCAACTAAAAAATTAATTTTGGTTCAGTTCCGGTTTTCGCTCCGCAAAAAATAACGGTTTTCGGTTCAGTTCCGGTTTTCGCTCCGCAAAAAATAACTGTTTTCGTTTCAGTTCCAAATGAATAATTTCATTTTATGTATATTCTTATTTGTACTAAAAATATAATTCTATCATAAACAAAAAATGTAATTCTATCAAAATTTAGAAGATTTTATTCTTTTTTTAATTGGTACACTATGTGAATTGATACAAACAGCAGGTACGATAAGAGCGGTGAGCAGAGGACGGCGAGCATTGGCATTGTTATCCATTATCAAAATCGCATTTGACAACTAGGTTCATGATTACCCACATTCGTCGTTTGACTCTCACATCGTGCACTTGGCCTTGCAATAATTATGTAAAAAATATATTATTTATTTAACATATGAAAATTGCCTCTAATTATTAATATATCTTCTAACGTGGTTTCACTGAGATTACTTCTGTTGTCTCGGAGAATAAATTTCAAACCTGAAAACGCTCTTTCAACACTAACTTGTGTAGCTGGAGCTGCCAAAACCACCATTGCAATCTTATACAAGTGCGGATATGTAATTTTATTCTCTTCCCAGAAATCTAAAATATTATGCTTTATATCAAGCCTTCGTACATTGTCAAAATTATTTAAAATGAATTCAATGTCAATCTCGGTAGAAATAGAGGTTCTATGTGTTTTTATTATTGCCAATTCTTTACTTTTTAAAAAAGTCTCTAAATCGTCTTCATTTTCATCGCTTTCAGTAGAAGATTTTGTTTCCTCGTTTACTATTGAAATGGACTTTTCAAAAAATTGTAATTTGTTCCAAATATTCTTTAAATGTTGCACAGCCTGTACCTTTTGTGACGTGGAAAGCAAAATTTGATAACGCGGGTCCAAATAAACTGCTCCTACTAAACTATCAATTTCTATTAACAATGCTTCCCTGTCAGATAACTGATTATATAAAATATCTGCAAAGAAATTTTTAAAATTTCGTAACTTTATTTTGCAATGTGTCCAAATTCCGTAAAAATCGCTTAAAGTTAATTCTTCACTTTGTAGTTTCAAAGTTGCTTCCGTTAGGGGTTGTAGGGTATCAACAATTAATTTTAATTTCACCCATTTACTGTCTGCAAAATAGTAATCTAAATTATGTTCCGCTAAAGATGAGCTAAAATCTTTGCATTCCAATAAAGATTTTAACATATTATATGTACTATTCCATCTAGTTGGACAATCCAAAATTGGTCTTTTAGTATTAACGTCTTTAAATTTTAACATAAGAGATGGAATGCGCAGCTTTTTCACCAACCCCCTAGCATCAGAAATAAATTCATTGAAATCGGCGTTTTTTTATAGAGTCTTTAATTGCTAGTTGCAATGTATGTGCAGCACATCTTATTCCGATTAGTTTATTAAAAGAAAAGTTGTGATCAAAAAATACTCCATCTTGAAAGTGATCCCTAGTTTCGAAATTTTCATTTTCCATTTCGATAACTTCGTCTTCAATTTCTGATCCTAATAAGTTGACAAATGAAATCATATTAGCTCCATTGTCCGTAGTAATTGAATAAATTTGCTGAATATCGATATTATATTTTTCTAGTACTTTTTCAACCATATTTTTAATATAAATTCCAGTATGTTTATCTTTCAACTCTGTCATTCCCAAAGTAAACAAATTTATTCTTCCGCCTATTATCAACTGAGCATTGATTCCCAAAATTGATCTATTTAATCTGGTAGCTATGTCAATTTTTAAGGAAATTACTTTTTTTTCGAGTGCTGTACTTATTTCAGAGACAATTTTAACAGCTGTCTCTGGTATTAATAATTTAATATTTTCAGAATTTACTGAAAAATGATTACCTATTGCATTAACAATTGGGTTCAAAATCTTTTTGAATCCTGAATATTCTAACATTTCAAATGAACAGCCATTAACAGTAATAAGTTCAATACATGCTTTAAGGACTATTTCCTTGTTTAATTTTACTTTCAAAAATTCTGATTTTACGTATTTATCCAAAGTTTCTTGTGAACCGCTGGATCCGCTGGTACTTGGAGTAGCTTCATCTCTTATGTTCAACTTAATTTTCTTTTTTTGCTGTACAGTTTTAAATTCATTACTATGATGTCTTTTTAAATGTCGTTCTAAATTGGCAGCATGATTTCCAATCATAGAAGTGTCGCATATATTACAAATACTCTTATTCTCTGTTTTGTGATATGTGAAAAAATCCCTGCTAGTATTTGTCTTATTTCTCCCCATTCTAAAAACGAAAAGGAAAAAAAAATAAATAGATCAAATAAATTTTTAAAAATATACAGTTATTAAATTATAGCTATAGAATAGGGTCTGCCCCTCAAATATAAATTAAGTAATAATTAGTGCTGTACCGAGTACTCGGTCATTTACTACTCGGCCGAGTACCCAGTAATTGGTTTTAAAAAGTTCCACTGATATGCTCATGAAGAATTTTGCATTTATTGAAATGAAAACATGAATTTGAAGCATATAATCATAAATTCTATTTCAATTTGAAATGTAACTAAATATTCACCCTAAAGACAATATCGAACAAATCATAGACAAATTTTAAAATATAGTCTGAGAAAATGTGCTATTAGTTAGTATACAGAACAAATAGATTTTAAAAATCAATACACTGGTACTTACGTTATCAGTAATTCAACATCAGAAGACAGAGCCGTATGAGGACTTGGCGAAAAAGGTGGCCGTCAGGGGCGCAACTGAGTTTGGAGCGCAAAACAAAAGAATAGAGAGCCGGTTGAGAGTTACACACTATTTTTTATTTATTCTTTACTTGACTAAATACTTCTAGTTGACCATTGTAGTTAGTCTCCAGGAATTAATACCGACTGTCACTAGCCTTTTTACGTCTCCTGACCAATTAGACAAAGACACGTATTAGTACGCGTACATCACATACTTTCTGCTGAGCAGCTGGTTTGTCTATCTAAACAGTCTATACAAACATCCGCGGATGATCGCATGCTGAGATGTGAAAAATAAAATATAACTCGATATTTTTCTTAAAAAATCAGCTATACTTCTAGTTAAATCAACTGAATTAAATATGTCTTCTACAAGTAGTTTCATGCGAAACTGAAACAGAAAAATACTAGTGAATATCAAAATAGGAAATCGAGAAGCAGTATACATGTAATGATAATTATAAAGTTGACGTTAAATTAGAAAATATTGATAAGTTGGTAACAGTAACAAAATGACTGAAAGATATATCGAACCGAAATAAACCGATATTTTTTTTCGGTTCAGTTCCGGTTTTCGTTCCGACCAAAATAACGGTTTTTTCCGGTTTTCGGTTTTCGGTTCAGTTCCGGTTCGAAGCCCTGGTTAAAACCGATGAACACTCGTATTTCGATCTCAGTTCAAATTTTAGTAAAACGGCTGGTTGCATAGAAGTTTTCATGCTTTTCTGCATGCTTACGTTTTCTTTCCGCATGTTTCAGCATAAATACGAATCAGTTCTTCCTCAAATATTCTCCACGAAAGCATCCCTCCTCCTAAGCATATAACCCTACTACGATTGTAATCGAATAATTTCCCCAAACCTTAATTTATTCCCTTCTTAGACTTTTTATTTACATTTATATAGAAGTTTATAAAAATGTAATAAGATAAGCTTTTACTGTCTGAACAAAAAATGTATTGCAAAACTACGAATGAGTTTTACTTAGCAATGTCTAATAAATATATATCTATGAATAATGTCTAATAAATAATCTCTTCATAGATAGGTGGTCCTGGCGATGCTTTGTCAAATCAATTAACTTATTTTAGATAAAGTACGTTGCACGAGGACTTTAACAGAAAGCCAGTTTGCCGCGGTTCGTAAAGTTCCTTTAATTCTTTTCTATGTTTTTTTCCCTCATTTATCACGATTTGTGAGCAACAATAATATTTTATTGCATAATATTATAATAATATAATAATATTTTATTGCATTTAATATATCAAAACTTGGCAGTATACCAGCATGCAATTCTTTATTCTAATCAAATACTTTCTGAAGGAAATTTATTTAAGGAACAAGAAAATAAGTTGTTATTATCGTGCATAAAAAGGAAACTTAATATTTTGGACATACATAAATCTCCTCTAGAGAGTTATAAAGCCAAATGTTTCACTCGGTATTCATTTCGTATATTTAAGAAGGCTAATTTTTAAATGGCCATAAATATGGATGTTTTCTTATTTATTTTAATACTTTTTAAAATTCTAGGTTGTTGAATTCTTTCTAGAGTTAAAACGTCCAAGCACGGACTTGTCAAACATACAGCATCGCAATTTTTAAATTCTAAAAACTGTAGAATCATAAATATACTGACATTATTCACTGGCAGTATTAATACACTGACATTATTCATTAATAAATATACTGACATTATTTATGAGGCAATTATTTTTTGCGTACTGGCTTGCAGGTTAGCGTGTTAACCATACATAAGAAATAGTACTTGAAGACCTAATATTCAGCATATTTATTAAATTATGAATTATTTTCTGGAATGTCTTTTGAAAATTGTTACAGGTATCTTAATTTGTCAAAAATATTTTTTAAATATGCTAGGTAGTCATACCCAATTATTTTTGCGTAATTTATTAATGAATGCAACTATTTACTGAATATAATTATTTAGCTGGAAGTAAGTTATAAACTGCATTAGAATTAGAATAAAGAAGCGAAAGAAAGCGGAGACGACATTGTGAGTTGGAGACAAGTAATTACATTGCATAATCCCTAGTTAGTATGAAATTAAGTTTTGAAAACTTTGAGGATGAAGTCTCAAAGGTATTAATTATTTGTAAGAGTGCAAACTCTGGTTTTATTTACCACATCTTTAATATGGAAATTTTGCATATAAATTATAAAGCTTTCCATATTAAATAAGGGGAGTAATACTAAACATAAATGGATTTTCAAGTAAAGTAACTTGTATGTTTTCAGAAAACATATTTTACCAATGTAAAAACTACCTTTTTAAAGAGAAATATTCAGATAATGTTTCCGTAAACTTTACTGCAAATGGAAGCTTTTATTTTTTACATCCTATTTGCATTTAATTCCATAATCACGTAAAAAATTTATGCACAAACTTTGAATGTAGAATGTTCTCATCTTTTTCATAAAAGCTTCAGATGCAAGAATGCTATTAGTATTAATATATAGTAACATTATCTTACCTTTGTGTATATTTATTATTCTCTTTCTATAAATATTCGGAAATTTTAATTACATTTGCATATTAAAAGTTTTGTATACATATTACCTACTATCGTATTACACACATGTACAAGAGCCCCGAATCTCACACATAGTTGCCCTCTATAATAAATTATAAATGATTTCAAATTCCGCTCTTGAATTCAAAATACAATTGCACTATATAAATGTTTGATGAGAAGCATGCGAATAACAAACATAAATAAAAGCATTACGTGGATATAACGCAAAAGAATGCTAACATACACGGGCAGTCAAAACGTTCCCGGAATTTCGTTGTAACTCTTCATCACTGCAATTCATTATTTTTTACTCTTATTATACACTGGTTATTATAAATTAAAGAAAAATCACAAAAATCACGATTACTGAAAAAGTTACATGTAGAATTTTATAAAACTTACCCACAATATACAACACATAGCAAGGTATAAAATAACATAAAAAGAAATTGCCAGACAATTATGGTAGTATAGAAATTAGCACATGTATAAAATGAACAAATCGAAGGTGTCAGTTTTCTATAGGAAACGAACCTTCGATATGGAATATGATCGCCTCTGGAAGCAATGCAGCACATACAGCGATGTGTGATGCTTCCAATTATGAGGTTTATCAGTTCCATAGGAAGCGAGAGCCATTGCTCTTGCAAAGCAGTTTCAAGGGTCTGAGGGGGCGGGTTGAGAGCGGCTAGACGTCTCTGTAAAGCATCCCAAACGTGCTCGATAAGATTCAAGTACGGGGATAGGGCTGGTTACGTCATGCGCGTAATCGTTTCCTGTTGAAGATAATCATCTACGATATGAGCCCTGCATGGTCTTGCGTTGTCGTTCTGTAACAGGAAAGTGTCATCTATTGCCCCAGCATATGGGCACACATAAGCATCAAGAATGTCATCTCTATAAACCTGAGCATTCACGGTTCCCCTTCGAAAGACATGGAGGTCTGTGCGTTCACCCAAAAAGATGCCACCCCAAACACAGACACTACCTCTTCCGTATGCATCTCTTTCACGGATGTTTGACGGATGATAACGGGTTCCAAGTATCAGATTCGCTCCATATCACATAATGCCTACTATCGCTTTTTAGACTAAACCTGGACTCATCTGTAAACAGAACAGCCCTCCATTGATCAGGCGTCCAGTGGACCGTGCCCACTGCAAACGGTCCCTCCTATGGCGTGACGTAAGCGGCATGCAAATGGCTGGTCGCCTAACATACAGATCACCTTCGTGAAGCCTTCTACGCAGAGTTGACGTTGACACCAACCTTTTGGTGGATGCAGCAAGGGAAGATCTAAGAAGAGTCGGAGTAGCTGTTTTATTCCTGCGTGCACAAAATGTCAAATATCGGTCATCGTAGCAATTGGCTGTCCTTGGCTGAACCTTCTAGATGCCGAATCTGTAGTTTGAAATCGTTTCCAAAGTCTGTGAACCACAGAAGGACTCACATTTAGCCATCTGGCCATTTCTGTTTGACTTTGCCCTGCCTCTAGTCTCCCAATGGCTTTCCATCGTAGTTCTGCAGGCAAATAACGTCTGGAGGTCATAGTTACGAATTGGCTATCTCAGATTTCTGATGTCCCTCTTACAGTGAAATATGTAGGCTTTCTCTCAAACATGGACTTTTATGCTCCTCGCAGATGTTGTATTTCGAGTGCAGCCCCACTAATTTACATACTGCAGTTTTACTAAGCTACTCTTACTTGGCAACATATTCAAATTTTACATGGTTTGTCTTATTTTTGAAGGAGTTAGTGCTATTTTTGTGATTTTCCCTTAATTTATGATAACCAGTGTATTTATTTACTACGGCGTTCATAACAGACAGTGTAGCTGAAGATAGGAGTGTGGTGATCAGTTGGTGCGGTGTCGAAGTTCGAGCTAAGGGCGGAAAATTAAGTTTATAAGGTATTTTCCCCACCTTCTTAGCATGGCTTCGTGGTATAATGGTTAGCACACTTGGCGCGTATTCGAGCGGTCCGAGGTTCGAGTCTTGATGAGGGCACTGCTCATTTTTCATGTATCCTGCTTCGAAATAACCTAATATCTGCGCACGAACTAAAAAATGTGGTGAATTCTCCACCACCAGGATTTGGCGACTGGGTTCCCAAATCCCCAGTTGCTCTTTAAAAAGGGTAGTGTATAAGGTATTTCTACCGCCTTCTTAGCGTGCCTTCGTGATGTAATGATCAGCACACCCGGCGTGCATTTGAGAGATCCGAGATTCGAGTCCCGGCGAGAGCACTGCTCATTTCTCATGTCTCCTGCTTCGAGATTATCTAATGCCTCTACATGTTCGTTTCTAGATTAGGGAAACCTACTTCAGAGACACTGTTAGCCTTACAAACAGTTATCGGTTACGATTCTGCAAAGAAAACAGCCCTTTACGTGTGGTTTTCAAGATATCGGGGTGAACAAGAATCACTGGAAAATGAGAGCCTGTGTGAGAGACTTTCAACAGTCAGAAACGAAGGAATGGTCGACCAAGTGAAACAGTTAATCAAGATGAAATCAAGGAATGACCGTCGATAAGTTGAATGCTTAATCTATTCTGGAATTTATTCGAGGGTGTTTAAAATTTATTTCGTAATTTTTAATATAGATATTTTGAGATTTTATGTATTTTTGCCTTGTCGCAAATTGAGAACTGAATTAATTGAATGAGAAATACTGAATGGTTTGTGAAAAACTGCATTTTTAAAAAGATTTCTTTGACACATTGTTTTCGATTTATCATAGTATTTGAATAGAAAATTTGGCAACGGTTAGGTAATTCTACAAATGACGTACATAATTTTTGTGCATTCTGAGTTATAAAATGAACGAGATGTAGCGCTGTTAACTGAAGGTACCGCCAGTGTCGCTGTGGTAAACACATATAGTGAATTTTAAAGCGTGCATTTACTCTATTGTGGTTTATGCGCTATCGATGAAGTAGATTTAATTGAATACAATAAGTTTAAATGAAATATAGAATGCATATAATTTAGTATTCCGTACAAGGAAGTCATGTGGTGTAAACATCAGATTTTTTATCATACTAATATCAACTAAAAGCGCAAAGAAACTATTTGTCTGTAAAAAAGCATATTCTTTAATTTTTCAACAATATCTGTTAAAATTCTGAAGTTTTATCGTCGCTCTGTGCCATCTACCTAATTTTAATAACCTCTGTAATAATATTAAATGAACATGTCTCGAAAAGTCGATACTTTAAAACATAAACAATACACAGCGGTTGAATTAATTTATTGGTAATTAGGAGATTTTCGTTGACTAGTTCTCTCCGGTATCCATAACTACACATTTAAAAGTCCCCTGATCCCGGTGGAGATGTACCCATTTTTAATATTCGAGTTAAACATTTAAGATTCGATAAAATTCTTATTAGTATAAATCAAAAATTTCATTAACGTTAATGAGACGATCCATTCTTAACGACTCTCTCTTTGCTAATTTAAGATGGAGCTTAACTTTTAATAAGAAATTTCCTTTCAATCATGCTTTTATCGTCTGAAGTTCAATGTATTCTTTAAAAATGTTTTCGCTCCGCGGCTTAACTTCAAAAGCATTTATAATTTGTTCTCTATTTTTCCTGTCTCAAATTCCATTATTTTCTAACGGAACTGAAAAAAAAAGTGTAGAACAAGATTATATTTTGAAGTATTCTCCGTTCTTTATTTTACTTCTAATGAAGTACCAGGCATTAAAGCAGTACGGGGGAAAATGTTAGCAAAAATTTCTTCGATTTTTCAGTCGCTATAGATTTTAAATACTGCACCTTAACATCAATATATCCATACTTAAGATAAAAAATTAATATTCATTAAATTCATTAGCTCAAGAAAAAAATATATTATTGTAATAATGCATTTAGCATGTTATTATTTTCTCATTAAGAACTAATTTCGATTTCTTTTTACACACATAATAAGAACCGTTTATTTTTACCAACGCAGACATCTTAAGTTTTTTAATAAATCCCAAATTCGATAAAGTTAATTTTTTTAACATAAATTTATTTAAGTTAGTAATTGTGTATAATTACTTTATAATTGTCTTAAATTGATTTTAAATTCCCAAACTAGTATATAAATTATGTTATGCAAATAAAACCTTTTCACTCAGTTTTCTTCTTTTGTAAATGCTTTAAGTGGTAATTTGCTGCTGATTTTAGTTTGTTAATGACGCTTTTTACTATAGAATATTGCCTTTAATCAGAAACGTTTGTGTCTTAAAAAAGGTTTCTAGCTTGATTACATAGTAAAGGTACATTAAATTTACTTATTTATTAAAGAATAAATAAATGAATTCTTTCTTTATATACGAGTAACTGTAGAAATTGTTCACCATTTTGCACATTCATAACTTAAAAACATTAATATGTTAATGCAAATTTTAGTTATGTAATGTAAATTTAATTCTTTAAATAAATATTAGCAATATAATTATTTTCTATGATTAGTTGATCTGAAGAGAAAAGTGTAATATTTGTAAGAATAACTTGAAATAATTTGTAACATTGTTAAGAAGTAACGAGACAGTAAAAATGTCCATTACTCTTTGAAAAATGTTTAATTTCTGCAAGATTATTTATTTGTAGTTTTGGTAAAAACATAATATTGGCTTAAAAAATTGTGCCCTTATCTGCTTAATATCATCTAAATATAGTATAAAGTATTTCTCTAGCCTTCTAGCATGACTTCGTGGTATAATGATTAACACACTCTGCTCGCATTTCAAGAGGTCCAGTTTTGAGTCCCGGCGAGGGCACTGCTCATTTTTCATGTTTCCTGCTTCAAGAAAATCCTTATGACTCTACAGTGGCACCCGAACCAAAAGGTGACGAATGATGATTTGGCGACTAGGTTCTCTAATCTCCAGTCGCACTTTAAAAGTGGGAGTATATAAAGTATTTCCTCCTCCTTCTAACCATGCCTTCGTGATGTAATGGTTAGCACACTCGGCGCGTATTTCGAGAGGTCTAAGTTCGAGTCCCCGTGAGGACATTGCTCCTTTTTCATGTTTCCTGCTTCAAATAACCTAATGACTCTTCAGTAGTAATAAAAGTAAAGTAAGGTAATTATAAAATGTCCTTTTACCCTTGATGTAATTTTCTCTCAGAATAGAATAGCATACAGCGCAAAAGAATAGATGCTTATGAGATGAGCATAAAAATATTTATTTTCTATTTCTTAATTATTTCAGTATTTCCATAAAAGAAGCACGAGGGAACAGCTCGGAGAAAAGTGCCAAATCGTTAAGATTTTGGCGAGGTTTGCCTAGAACAGTGTTGATGTCGAAACGTGTGTGGGAAATAAAAAGCATGTAAAGCAAAATTCTAATTTTAAATAGCAATAGATCCTTAATTCTCTATCTTAATTCAAATATTGCCCCTTTCCATTTTTTACATAACACTGGAAAATGCAACTAATTCAGAATGTAAAGTCAAAATTTGGAAACTAAAACCAAATCCTTTTCAATCAAAACTTTATACTGCATAATGAACCTTCCTTCAGCTTCTTCTGATAATGCTTCCTTTCCTAAAAATTAGATTTTAAAAATATGACGGTTATAAGTTTATTATTTAACTTAAACAGTTATTTATAATTTCAGCCTCTACTATGACTTTCCCTTTCCGTTTTTCTCATCAGAATGCAAATGAGTACACAGTATTTAAACCGAGATCTTTGGACTTTTAAGACAGACCGTGTTTCTGGGTTTCTTTCATTCAGTTCCTGCTAGCTCCAAATGCTGGAATAACTCATTGCGTTGTATCAGTGTGAGAATTTTGATTTTTAAGCTCCGGTAGAATTCCTGCGCCAGTTTCCAGTATTATCCAACTTGTATAGTCTTTGACTACTGCTCCTCTATTAACTTTAATTTGACTGTGTTCCTTTAAATGCATCACCACAAGCTGTGATTCTAGCTGATATTGTCATCACAAGAAAGTGTGTTTATGTTGTAGATTATGTTTGCATAAAAGGTAATTTAAATCTTCTCACGACTTTGTATTTACCTCAGGCATAACATATTTTCGCTTTATGTCTGTTGAGGTTACTGCACTAATTATCAGTTCTAGATCGAGTGAAGCCCCACAAGTGGCGCTCAAACAAATTACGGGTCATATCGCAAGGAGAGGCAACATTTAGTCTGCCCCCTCCAAGATCGCCGGCTCCACCGGCACTTGGAAGTCTAATGAAATGCTTCGGGCTAATCGTAGATGCGGTGCGAGTGTCGATGAAACCAGTAACTATTTTTGATGCAGAAGTTCGGTAATGATCTTTTTGCATAAATTAGGTTCTTACTTTCTATTTTATCTGTTTCAGAAGCGTAGCAGATCACCATAGCATTCTCCAAGCTGTGAAGATAGGCACTGAACTGGTATAAAACCACCTGTAAAATTTTATTGCATAAACCAGGCAGTAAAAGTTACAAAAATTGAAGTATTTAAAAGCGCCCTTGTGAAAACATTTCCCGTGATAAAAAATAGGGCGAAATTAGAAGCGGAACTGTACAGTAAATATGAAACATAGGTTGAAGAACTGGCTAAGTTTATACAGAGGAAAATACAAGTTTTAACCTTAAAAGAAAAGAAAACAGGACGTGGAGTGTATCCAAATAATACTGCCTAGATTGTTGCCTCAAATTCAGGATTTTGTTGATTTACCAAACACGAGTACGCTAGAACAGTTACTTCAGTTAGCGATGAAGTTCAAATGTAGACCAATACCTAGGAGTACTCGCAAATCGAATATGAGAAGAGGTCAAGCGGATATTTTCTTAGCTGTAGAGGAAAGAAGACCAAGTTTGGATGGCAGTGGACATTTTGATCACATGAAGAAATTTTCATCGGGCAACTGCGATCCACAAGATAAATCGCAAAAGAGGAAACCGGAGAGATATGTTAAGAATTTAAACTAATCAGGAATACTGAAATACAGAGGGTACAATCACTCTGGAAGGAGAAACAATCCCCCAAAATTAAATTAAGTACACTGTTGATAAAAAATTTGGATTTTTTTAAAAAGGATAACAAAATAGAAATCCCCACGTCACATATTGTGCTGTATGAGCCGTGCTTACGTAAGACGGATAGACTGTTGCATATTTCAGCAAGGCACTTAACCCAACTCAAAGAAATTATATAGCCCCAGAGAGAGAAATGTTAGAAGTTCTTTTCGCGGCACAGAAATTTTGAGTGTATGACGGGAAGGCACCTGTTAATGTTTATATAGACTATGCTGTCACCTAAGTTTTCTTCAATACATATTCATATTTAAAAACAGGGCATTTAAAGCAAACTCATTTGGCATAAATGTTTAATAAAACTCTATTAAAGTGTTTTATAAAAATGAAGCCTATTCGTTGCGTATGTTCCATCTACTCTGTCTATTGGAGTAAAACCCTATATCGAGTAAAATGCATGCCAAACTATGTTCCTTTTTTAATTTTAAATCTTAATTTGGAGTGTTTTTCTTTCATTTGCCAAATTCAAATATTACACAGGCTTCCATATTGTCAAGGCATATTCAAAGGCTCTTTTTAGTCGAAAGGGGCAATTTGCCCAGAAGGGCTATTAATTTCGTTTTGGCATTTTGCGTCGTCCACTATAAAACGGCGTTCCACTTTTCAAGTTGCTGCCACCAAATATTAGAGACCTACATTACATTTGAAGAAATTAAATAATGAAGAATCTGCATGAATGTATGTATGTTCCTCATATTGTAAAAAAAACAACGGTAGCTAGAGACATCAAATTTTGAATAATGTAGTCCTCCACTCGAATATGGGCATCTGGAAGCCAACATTCGAGTGTAAATATCAAATATCAAATTTGGTTGGATTTTTTTTACCTATTCAGTATTTTGTGAAATTTTGATTTAAATTCTAACCTGTAAAATTTTTACTATGATCTTAAAGTAGATGTATTTCTAAGCATATCTGCAAAAAATTTGAGTTTTGTGATCAAAATGTTTTAAGATATACGAGAATTTACATTTTGGAGCGTTTTGAAGTTTGGCATATTCGTTATAAGGGATAATAACGCCAAATGCGGTTTACGCACTTTGTTAAAATTATTTGAAAATATGAATGATGACCATTTTTCCACTCGTGTGAAAAAAAAGAAAGAAAATAAGTTGCTATAAATTAAGTAGTTCGCCAAGTGAATTATTCTTGGTGCAAACTAAAAAAAATGCGCCAAGATAAATTCTTAAATCTTTCCATAAAAGTTTCACCAAAAATTACAAAATTTAATATCTAGAAATAATTTGAGTCGTAGAATCGAAATGTGGAAAAAATTGTCATGTTATTTCAGAAAAAGTACCATAGTGTGTCAAAATACCTATGTTAGAATAATACTATATATAAATCTAATATATATTTTAAGTCACGCTTTCGTAACATGGAAAACTCAATTTTAATTTCGTCAATCGCCTTAGTAGAACAGGAGAGATAGATTTGTTCCATTTTTTTTTTTGCGCAGTGAACGTCTTTTAGTTCGCGCTTTTGCACATGAAATCGAAAGAAAAGGAAATAACTGTTTACAAAATTATAGAAAACTTTATAATATAGGATATTGTTTAGTAAATAAAATATATTTTAGGGTCATGAGATTTGTTTTGCCAAATCTCCGATAACTTTAAACTTCATCTAGTATTATGCCCTTTATTAAAAGTTGAACGTATTTGCAAATTTTATAACGCAGAATTTAATTTTTAACGTAAAACGTATTAAAATGTGCTTCGGAAACCGATCTAAAATATACTTCGGCAAGTTTTACTTTAACTAATAACTAAACAGAATGGTATCTTATATTTATCGGGTATGAAGTTCCGATATAAAGTTAAAAACGGATTTGGTCATGCATTTTAATTCTTAATTCTGTTAGTGAACATTAATTTACCTGAATCAGAAGGTAAATTAATAACCACAAAATAGTAAGGATTCCATCTTGAATTTTGATTGTCACTGCATGAAATTTCTACGTGAGTAACCTTTAGACAGCAGCAGTTTTTCTTAGGATGTTTATAAAGATGGATATGACTAATAACTTATCATACCGATCCACCGGATTTAATTAATTCACCGGATTAAATCGACCTAATGCAGATCAATTACCATGTTAGTATTATTTTGTAAAAACAGGTAACAGAAGCAAGTCCAATCGACTTTGGAAATATCTCCTTCTTTCAATTGTCGTAACTTTAAACGTTCAGAAAAAATTCGCTTGAAATGAAATAAATTCTGATTCGCCAGAGCACAAAATTTGTCACTGTACTATGCGCTATTTGCCTGAACGAGCAACATAACTTCCGACGCCGGCTAGATCAGCAGATTCTTTTACATTATCTTCTTTCCGAAGACATGAAAAAGACCTTATCACGTGCAGGAACAAAAGTAGCTGAAACGGGTTCTGCATTAAAGCTAACGTTTGTGAAAACCATTTGATGCAGCATTTCAAAACGCTGTATGTTTCCTGATATGCTTAAAGAAGTAATATTCTACCACATATCTCTGGACCTTAAAACGCTTTTGAATTTATGAATTCGAATTTTTCGAGAACTGATAAATAGTAACTACATTTGTATATAAATCATTACCGAAATTATTTATGTGCAATGATGTTGCATTTACCCATTTTCTTCATGGCAAAAAAGTATTTTAGAATTATGCAACTCTGATAAAACTGATTCCATTTAAGCTCTTTTAAAATCTTTTCTGAAAGCCTTCCTGGTTCAGTTTGAAAATATTTTGTGAGTATTAAATATCAGCGGTTTAGGTAAAATTCATTCTCAAAAAACTCATTTTGTAAATTAATCTCAATAATGACATCATTACGGAATGATTAAACAATTGTTTGAGCGTTTAGTTTTTAATCTTTAGTGCAGATTTCGACAACCGGAATAGTTTATAAAAAACTGCAACCTATGGACTGTATATTCTTCGATTATTACGTACCATGGTTTGAGAGCAGTCTGAAATTTTCTATTAATCACATGATATTTCTGCTTGATAAATACTCATATCAGTAGTGTTGGTTACTGACAAGTCGTATGTAGGTTTTATGCGTATTTATGTTAACATTCAGATACCTTAAATTTCCCAGATCAACAATAATAGTTTTAGGTTCATTGTTAAATGAAAGAAAAAATATGGGCTTAAATTCGCATATATTTAATATCATTATATGTTGTGTTACAAGACATTGTGCTTTGACTTAGGAATTTATGTTTCGAGAATGAGTTCGAGTACGAATTTCAGCTTTGCTCACTGATGAAGTAACAAATTTTTTCATAATAATTGTAAAGTTTCTCAGTAACTTATATGAAGCATAGGATTTGTATCTAAATATCCAATTATCTTTGATGATATTTCATTTTTATATTCTAAAAGGCAAACGCTAATTCCAAGGCTTAAACTGTATACTTAAGTAGCTCTGTTATTTATGTACCTTGTTTTTGATAATAGTTTAATTATACTTTGGGTTGTTAAATACCAGCAATCTAAAGTATTATTTGGTATAAGTTTTCACTCGGGATGACATCATAATTTAAATAGTTCAAAATTTAAGAATAAGTGACATTTTTCTCTGTAGGGAGTCAGTACACGTGTATTGTGATACGTAAATGGAAATAGATATGGTAAACTTATTTGATATATCTTGATACCTAACACAAGAGCCCGATTATCACTTATCGAGCCTAGAGTGCCTGGATATCAGAATTCTTTTACTACAATAGAAACACTTTTGAAGCTGGATGGCATTATAATGTCGATTGCGTTTAACTGCTGTCACTAAATATGGCTACTATTTTACAGCCATATAGAGAATGATGACCTACTGCAGTACGTTTGAAGCATATTGTAATTGTTTGAGATGCTGCCCAAAGCCTGGAGATAACGCTTTGAGTCATTTCATCGTCCATGATTGTATAGCCTTTTACTAAATTTCCTATAATCATTCATCATGGTAAATCATCCAAATAATGTCCTTCAGAGGTGACGAAAATTTCACATTTAGTAAATCTATTCTTTCGCCTTCAAAATTCCAAAGAAACATCCTTAAATGCAAAAATCATGAATTTGCATATTCACGAGATTTCTGTTTTAGGTAATAAATCACAGCCGATTGATTCCTCGGATTCTGTGGAAGGAACTGCTTCGCAACTCAACAATTTTTGTTCATTTGAGATATATGTGGATGTCTGTCCCGCTTTATAACTGCATTTATAAACATCTGGTCTTCTAAATCAACTGAAACAAAAGTGTACCATGTTATTATTAAGCGAGATACTATCGTGTAAACATGGCTACCGATAACGTTAATTTATGCCACTCTATTCTGTACGAATTCCAACAAGGACGAAATGACATAGACGAGTGTCGAAATTTAGTGACAATTTTTGGTGGAGATGGAGTGAAGAAGCTGGAGATGTTTCGAAAAATTTGAAGCAGGTGATACTCGAAATAAAAATGAACCCTTCTTGGGCCAAATGGGTAAATGGTGATGAAAAGTGGATTACCTACGAAAACATCGTTAGGAAAACTGCATACTCTGAGCCCGGACAACCTACCTCCTCCACTTCTAACTATAATTTGAGCTGAAAAGTATATTACTATATATTGGTGGAACGTCGAAAGACTAGTAAATTATGATATTTTTCATATCTGAAAAAAACTCAATTCGGGGAGACTCTATAAGCAAATGGACAGTTTAAACCAAGCAGTCCAAGAAAAGAGACCGACAATGTTCAACAGGCAACACATCACACTGTATTACGATGATGCCAGACCACATGCTGCTTTGGTGACTCATCAGCAAATCGCAGAGATAGACTTGGAAATTCTGCCGCATTCATCTTACATCCCAGACCTGACAATCCCCCATTATCACTTATCACTCTCCTTGCAATATTTTTTGAAAGGAAAGAAATTCAAAACTGAAGTATATGTCAGCCAATCAGTACTTGAGTTAGTTAAGGGGACGGTGGACTTTAAAATAGCTAAAAATCGACTAAAATGTTGAATTTTTTTTTTACTCTCATAATATTCTATATACTTAACTGCATACTATGCAAAAAACCGAATCGAAATATTCCAATTTTTAAAGAAGTTATAAGCATCTAAAATATGTAAACAGCATAAACTTTGCCCTTTAAATTTTGGAGAAAATGTAAACAAATGTATTTCAACAGCTATTTATCGATATTATAATTTATATATTTAGTTCTTTATAAATCTGGCAACACGGCGTTTTAACTGTAACTGCCATTTCACTGTTTACAGTTTGTTTAATACTGCTTATGAAATACTTTGCTGTGTAATTTGTGTAATTTGCTGTGTTTGCTGTGTTGTTGTAATACCATTGCATTTTGCAGGACTGTTTTATAAATGAGTTATTTGGGACTGAAACATTTGTAGATTAGTTGGTAACACTTACATAAAAGTTTATATTTTTAATCTACATTATGCATGCGATAAGTCGTCGTTACCGTAAACCTAAAGCAAGACCATCGAAGAAAAAACTTGCAGCTGTCAGCAAAATTGAAAAGCGATGGACAGCTAATTCGAAAAATGATGTGACTTTGAACAGTGCAGAAGTTCCTTGCGAAAATAAACAAATAACATTTTCTGAAAGTTCTATAGCTCAAGGGAATACTTCAGTAAGTGCCAGTGAAAAGAAACTAAATGAATGTTTAGTAGTAAAGTCTGATTGTGATAATCAAAATGATGATTCATATATTTTGATGAATCATAGGATGTGGGATCCATTGTTGTGCAATATAAAATGTGATGAGTGCTCAACTAATTCTTTAACTATTGTTTCGAAAGGAATATATGGATATGCTACAAAACTTGAATTACTTTGCAAAAACTGTGGTAAAATATTTAGTTCAACATTTTCAAGTGAGCGGGTAAAGCAGTCAAATACTTTTGATGTGAACAAAAAACTTGTCGAAGCATTTTTGAAAATAGGAAAAGGCCACGCCGCCTTAGAAGTATTTTCCATGATTATGGGAATTCATGCTATGGATAAAAAGACATTTGCTAAATGTTTACATAGTTTGTCGCAAGAAAAGGAAAAACTAAAAGATGATTTTCTTCAGTTTTCTCGAAATATTGTTCGAAACAAGCATAAAAATTTAATTAATATAAACAATGACGAGTGTTTAGATATAACAGTGTCATACGATGGCACATGGCAAAAACGTGGACATACATCCCTTTATGGAATAGGTATTGTCATAGATATTTTAACTGGGTTAGTTATTGACTATGAAATTCTGTCGAAATATTGTCCTGAATGTGTGTGTGCGAAACGAGATATGGGTGCTAATAGTGGGGAATTTCATATATGGTTAGAAGGCCATAAATCAGAGTGTTCAAAAAATTTTTCTGGTTCTTCTAATGCTATGGAAATGAAGGCAGCAGAAATTTTATGGAAGCGATCCATAAGCGTGTGTAATATGAGATATGTTGGAATACTATCTGATGGGGATGCAAAAACATATCATCATTTACTAACTCTGAATCTTTATGGGAATGACGTACAAATTACTAAAGAAGAATGCATCAACCATGTTGCGAAACGTTTGGGGGCAGGATTGCGCAATAAAGTTAAAGAGCTACGTAGCAGAGGCGTGTGTATCGGTGGACGGAAAGAAGGCAATATGAAGGAAGCGACAATTTTAAAATTAACAAACTATTATCGAAAGGCAATAAAAGACAATATACCTGATGTAGATAAAATGAAATCTGCAGTTTATGCAAGCTTACTACACTGCTCGTCTACTGATGTTTCACCAAAACATTCAAAATGTCCTACTGGAACTTTGTCATGGTGTTTTTACCAACGTGCAGTAGCAAGTGAAGAGAAGCCCAAGTCACACAAGACTATGAAAACGAAAGTATCCGAAAGTGTTCTTTCTGAGATATTACCAATATATCAAAGGCTAGCGAGTACAGAATTGCTGTCCAGATGCATTTCTGGTAAAACACAAAATGCTAATGAAAGTATTCATAGTTTAATTTGGAAAAATTGCCCAAAAGAAGTGTTTATATCTAAAAAAAGGCTAGAAATATCAGTGTTATCAGCTGTTAATGAATTTAACTTTGGCTGTGTAAATGCTATAAGCATAGAACAAAAGGAAGCAAACTCGCTTTCCCTTCTCATTGCAAGTAAACGTGATCAGCGTCGCTTGAACCAAAGCAAAAAGAGAAGTTTACCTGCTTGGAAAAAAAGCAGAAACAGTAAAAAATATTGTAATACACTAAATGATAAAATAAATGTTACAAATGAAGGTAAAACGTATAGTGCGGGTGCATTTTAAAAGTTTCATTGGTTATGATGCATAAATTGTTTCTATGTCGAATCACACGACAATTTGCGATATGTTTATTTTTGTCATATTTAATATTATGGGATTAAAAATAGTTAAATTGTATCAAAATGATATCTAATATTTACAAATTCACATGTAAAGTCAATTTGCTGTTTCTTATGACCATGCATTAAAGGTAACTTTGAAGAAAACTTTAAACTCATTTTTCTCAAAACGAATTTTTTCGCTATTTGTATGTTTTGAAAATGCTCCATGCGTCTCATTTTTAGTTAAAAATGAATGATATTTGGGAAGAACTATCTTATTATATATTACAGTAGATCTGTGTATGCATTTGTGGATATCAGTATATTAAGAATTTTAAATGTGCAATAACGTTTGACAAAATGTGAAATTTTTTTGAAAATTGGGTTTTGGTTCACAAAAATCATTTAAAAAAATTTACTATTTCTCATATTCAATAACGGATACACAGATACTTTTGTCTACCTTTTATAAGTAACATAAAGCAAAAATTAGAAAAAAATATTTAAAATTAGAGCGCAAGGAGCATTTTTAATTTTTTATTAAAATAATTAATTATTTGTTTAAAAAATTTTAATTTAAAATAAATTGAAATTTTGAACATATATTTTACAAACTGGTGTTTTAAGACATACATGTACAAAATTTCTCATTGACGAAACAAAAACTTAAAAAAATAATTTTTAAAGTCCACCGTCTCCTTAAAAAAAGTCTCTTGAGTCAACTTTTTTTAATTACAAAAAAAAAATCATTCGATATTCTTAGCTGTCATGCAATTGATGACAACGATAGATTTTTAAAGCAAAATGCTTAATTCTTCATTATTAAAAACCTCATGATAGGAAAGAATGGCTTCATGGAATTTTTAAATCAGGCGTAAACGTAAATTTATTCAATAAAGATTTACGCAATCAAATAGATATTACGTCTTGAAGACTATATTACATTATTCATACCTCGCTGCTGCGTTGATTAGAAAGAATAATATTCCATCGTTGAAAATACATAAAACTGATTTTTTACTTTCTGATGATTTTAAGTATGTGAGCTATAAAGTAAAAAATAACATTTGTAACTGGCATAGTACGTACTTTATTAGAAAATCCGGAGAGAAGAAACATGCGCGTTGCATACACGCACTCAGTCAAGGTCAAAGAAATTTTTATTTTTATTTTCCTCCCTCAGCATAAAAGCAAACAAACAAACAAATTTTCCCTCTCCCTGTGCGGTGTTTCTATCGCATGAAGTGGGGAAAAGGGAATGCTTGTTGTTTAACATTGATTGTGTACATTTTATTACTATTTATTATTGATTGCGTTGTAATTTATGATTTAGTTGCAACAAAGGCAAGTTTTCTACTTCAAAGTTTACATTTAGTTTAAAGGAATGTACATATGCAAGACGCCCAACGGGGATAGTGGTTGGCTACGCTGACTGCCTTACCGAAGGGCCCGCGTTCGAGTCGCGGAGAAGGCATGGATGCTTGTAAATGTAGAGTGTCTGTGCGGCATGAGGGCATTCTAAATATGCGGTGAACTGAAATTCCTCTAGAGAGGTTGTCGGTAGGGGAAGAGGAGTGGGAGATCCTTGGACTTATCCCCCCGGTCTGCTCTACACGGGTGTTGAAAAGTGAGGGTGACACTGAACAAAGTCACACCGTCACCTGTATTGTGGTCAAGGCTCTTAGAAACGACAGACGCAATCTTGAATCCTTGCGGGGATGAATTTCGTAGACTTGTACTGATGTTACTGTCCGACATGTGAGATAAATCAAAACAAGATATGCACTATATCTACATAAACGTTTAATAAAGTTTTCACGCGAAATGTTATGTACAGTGTAATTTTTGATTAACTTCATGAGTTGATACATTTTTTTTTAAATTTACTGTTCATTGTTGCGCAAACTTCCAGTTATGCTATAACATAAGACAATAACAATAACATTGAATGTTTACTTAAAATTATTTGTTTATTATTTAATCATCATAATTATTAATCATTTGTTTACTATTTAATCTATCGCAAGTATCAAGTGCCTACAACTTGAAAGTTGTATTTATTTTCCACATTTTAATTCTCCAATTTTCTTTCCCATGCAATCCAAACTATAGCGAATTTATACACTGGCCATCAAAAGTAGAGGATAGTGAGGAAAAATATACTCACTAAGTTAATGTTACAGCTAGTGCCCAATGTTATAATTATTTATGTTAATCAAATACAACGGAACAGAAACTGCACTCCCGCGCATATGTTAGAGGCGGAAATATGCAAATTCGGTGACTGATAATGTGGCGCGCAATGAACGCGTGTTGGAGTCCGGTCTGTAGTGTTGTTTAAAGTGAAAGTGGTTTCTGAGAGTGATCAGTATTCAGTAGTTATAGTACAAAGGCATCATTTAAGTAAAGGTCAAAAGTTGCGAATATTTGGCAGAATCGAAACAGATCAAACACTAACGGAGGTCGCCTAAGATTTGAATATCTCTCAAAGTGTCATATCAAGAATTCGGAGCCGCCTTTTAAGCAATGGGTGGGTTGATAGACAGCCTAGACAAGGTTGACCAAGAACAACAGCTGCATCAGAAGACCTTTTCTGCTGTCGGCTCGAAAAAACCGCGAATCGAACAAGATATTTGGTTTTAAACCTTCAGGTTATCACAGAAACTTGAATTATACTCTCTATTGTTGCACGAAGGCTTAACGATGTTGGACTGTATGCGAGAAAATCAATTGTTAGTGTCCCACTCATTCCAGGTTCCAGAGAGGCCCGTTTAAATTGGTGCCGGAATCATGTTCAATGGACCCAAGATGAATATGCTCGAATTTTGTTTACTAACGAGTCCAGATATAGTCTGAAGTGATTCTAGTTGTGTTTTGCAGAGAGAAAGGAACATACAACTTATCTTCCCTATGAAATTTCCCGTTTCCACGACCGCTGTTTAGAGGTGCTGTTGGCCCAGAATGTTTGCTAATGGATGACAACGCTTGGCCTTGTCAAGCATATGTGGTGTCAGAATACTTGAAAACCGAAGATATCATTCGAATGAAACTGACCACCTTACTCACCCGACTTGAATCCGACTCAGCATGCATGGGATGACTTAGAAAGCCGAATTTCAGCTCGCCAAATTCCTCCCTAGACCCTCCAGGAGCTGAAAATCCCACTTTCTGAAGCATGCATTCATGCAGTTCTAGAAGACTTGATCAACACTTTGGTATACTAATGTTTCAGCAATGTCTATGAAATCAAGGTGTAAGATAGACATATTACTATGAAGTGAACATACACCATATTAAAAAACATTTTCCACAAGAGATGACTTTGCATGCCTTCGTGGTGTAGTGGTCAGTAAGCTCGACGCGTATTCGAGAGGTCCGTGATTCGAGCCCGGTGAGGGCATTGCTCATTTATCATCTCTTCTGCTTTAAAAAAAATATGTAATGACTCTACAATGGCGCCCGAACAAAAATGTGGTGGATGTGATTCTCCACCACCAGGATTTGGAAATTGGGTGTCCTAATCCCCAGTCCCCCTTTAAAAGGGGGAGTATATAAGATATTTCTTTCGAATTCTTGGCATGCCTTCGGGGTGTAATAGTCAGAACGCTTGGTGCGTATTCGAGAGGTCCGTTGTTTGAGTCCCAACGAGAGCATTGCTGATTTATCATCTTTCCTTCTTTCATAAAATACCTAATGACTCCATACGTTTTTTCATCATTCTCCACCGTCTATAAATTTTGTTTTAATTTCAATATTTTGCAAATAATCTGTTTCCAATCATTGTGATTTAACTAATGTTTTCGCACAAATTTCTATTAATATTTTTTATTAATTATCAGTTACATCTTATTTCTGTCACTATCCTTTAATTTTGATGACCAGTGTAGAAAATAGCACTATCACTACTTACTACTATCATTTAAATGACTCCCTTTGTGGTTTGGAAGCATTAAGAAATGCTGATAATACTAATATTGTGGTCTCATATATAAAAGATCACCTTGTGAAAGTTGAGAAAATACATGAAATGAAAATGAACTAGGTGAGAGCCCATACTGGTATAAGCAACAATAGGGCCGACATTCTGGCCAAAGAAGCTGTTGTGGATTATGTCAGGGATGCGTTCGATATTCAGGTATAAAAAAGAGTTGTTATTGCTAGAATCAAGGAATTTTATTACCATTGTTGGAGAGAGCAGTGGAACATTTCGGAAAAAAGAAATGCTATTTGTTATGAACGATATGTGATATTGATTACAATCAAATAATCACTGAGCACGGGCGCTTCTTGGCGGACCCGAAAAGACTTAACTTGCAAAATAATAAGTTTTGTTATTTTTTCAATACTGAAGGCAATGCATTACATTTCGTAGATGACTGCGTATTTTTGCGACATGTTAGGGAAAATCATGCTACCATAAAAGAATTATATTGCCATACGAATAAATTTGTAGATGAGTTGACAAGTTGTTGTGACTTATCTCCATTGTCTTACCGTAACATCAGAACGAATCCACGGCATGTATTTTAGACACATAATCCTCTGATTCAGACTGATTCCATAGTCGGTGGACCACATGACGGAAGATATCGAGACGTCATTGAGCATCAGCTTGTGACATCTCCATCCGCTTCCTCAACGAATAGGGCAAACGACTTCTAAATACCGACAGACTCTGCTAGATATTGTCAACGAAACTGCTAATGACAACTGAAAATCAACATTCGAGAACAAAACTTACATTTTTTGCATTTTTTCTCTAACTCCTATATAAGTATTTACTTCTATAACATAAAAATGGTAGCTATTGTTTTTAATATATTTTCTTAAACGTAGTTACAATCATGTATATAAACTGTGAATATTAATGTTACTGACATTTTTGCAATCGTGAGCTTTGAAACACATACTGTTCCTTAACGTTTAGAGAGTACATTTTTGCTACATATAATATTTTCACTACAACTGGCAAGTCGTATGTAGGTTTTATGCATATTTATGTTAACATTCAGATACCGTAAATTTCCCAGATCAACAATAATAGTTTTAGGTTCATTGTTAAATGAAAGAAAAAATATGGACTTGAATTCGCATATATTTAATATCATTATATGTTGTGTTACAAGCCATTGTTCTCTGACTTATGAATTTACGTTTCAAGAAGGAGTTCGAGTACGAATTTCAGCTTGTTTTTCTGCTTTGCTCACTGATGAAGTAACAATTTTTTTCATAATAATTGTAAAGCTTCTCAGTAACTTATATGAAGCATAGGATTTGTATCTAAATATCCAATTATCTCTGATGATATTTCATTTTTATATTCTAAAAGGCAAACGCTAATTCCAACGCTTAGACTGTTATTTATGTACCTTGTTTTGGATAATAGCTTAATTATACTTTGGATTGTTAAAGACCAGCAACCTAAAGTATTATTTGGTATAAGTTTTCACTCGGGATGACAAAATAATTTAAATATTTCAAAATTTATGCATAAGTGACACTTTTCTCTGTAGGGCGTCAGTACACGTGTATTGTTATACGTGAATGGAAATAGATATGGTAAACTTATTTGATATATCTTGATACCTAACACAAGAGCCCGATTATCACTTAACGAGCCTAGATTGCCTGGATATCACAATTATTTTACTACAATAGAAACACTTTTCAAGCTGGATGGCATTATAACGCCGATTGCGTTTAACTGCTGCCACTAAATATGGCTACTATTTTACAGCCATATAGGGAATGATGACCTACTGCAGTACGTTTGAAGCATAATGTAATTGTTTGAGATGCTGCCCAAAGCCTGGAGATAACGCTTTGAGTCATTCCATCGTCCATGATTGTATGGCCTTCCTATAATCATTCATCATGGTAAATAATCCAAATAATGTCCTTCAGGGGTGACGAAAATTTCACATTTGGTAAATCTATTCTTTCGCCTTTAAAATTCCAAAGAAACATCCTTAAATGCAAGATTCATGAATTTGCATATTCATGAGATTTCTGTTTTAGGTAATAAATCACAGCCGATTGATTCCTCGAATTCTATGGAAGGAATTGCTTCGCAACTCAACAATTTTTGTTCATTTGAGATATATGTGGATGTCTGTCTCGCTTTATAACTGCATTTATAAATATCTGGTCTTCTAAATCAACTGAAACAAAAGTGTACCATGTTATTATTAAGCGAGATACTATCGTGTAAACATGGCTACCGATAACGTTAATTTATACCACTCTATTCTGTACGAATTCCAACAAGCTACTTCGGGGTGTAATAATCAGAACGCTTGGCGCGTATTCGAGAGGTCCGTTGTTTGAGTCCCAGCGAGAGCATTGCTGATTTATCATCTTTCCTGCTTTCATAAAATACCTAATGACTCCATACGTTTTTTCATCATTCTCCACCGTCTATAAATTTTGTTTTAATTTCAATATTTTGCAAATAATCTGTTTCCAATCATTGTGTTTTAACTAATGTTTTCGCACAAATTTCTATTAATATTTTTTATTAATTATCAGTTACATCTTAATTTTGATGACCAGTGTAGAAAATAGTACTATCACTACTTACTACTATCATTTAAATGACTCCCTTTGTGGTTTCTAAGCATTAAGAAATGCTGATAATACTAATATTGTGGTCTCATATATAAAAGATCACCTTGTGAAAGTTGAGAAAATACATGAAATGAAAATGAACTAGGTGAGAGCCCATACTGGTATAAGCAACAATAGGGCCGACATTCTGGCCAAAGAAGCTGTTGTGGATTATGTCAGGGATGCGTTCGATATTCAGGTATAAAAAAGAGTTGTTATTGCTAGAATCAAGGAATTTTATTACCATTGTTGGAGAGAGCAGTGGAACATTTCGGAAAAAAGAAAAGCTATTTGTTATGAACATTATGTGATATTGATTACAATTAAATAATCTCTGAGCACGGGCGCTTCTTGGCGGACCCGAAAAGACTTAACTTGCAAAATAATAAGTTTTGTTATTTTTTCAATACTGAAGGCAATGCATTACATTTCGTAGATGGCTGCGTATTTTTGCGACATGTTAGGGAAAATTATGCTACCATAAAAGAATTATATTGCCATACGAATAAATTTGTAGATGAGTTGACAAGTTGTTGTGACTTATCTCCATTGTCTTACCGTAACATCAGAACGAATCCACGGCATGTATTTTAGACACATAATCCTCTGATTCAGACTGATTCCATAGTCGGTGGACCACATTACGGAAGATATCGAGACGTCATTGAGCATCAGCTTGTGACATCTCCATCCGCTTCCTCAACGAATAGGGCAAACGACTTCTAAATACCGACAGACTCTGCTAGATATTGTCAACGAAACTGCTAATGACAACTGAAAATCAACATTCGAGAACAAAACTTACATTTTTTGCATTTTTTCTCTAACTCCTATATAAGTATTTACTTCTATAACATAAAAATGGTAGCTATTGTTTTTAATATATTTTCTTAAACGTAGTTACAATCATGTATATAAACTGTGAATATTAATGTTACTGACATTTTTGCAATCGTGAGCTTTGAAACACATACTGTTCCTTAACGTTTAGAGAGTACTGTATATTATCATGGAGAGTTCCGCACGTTCGCTTATTCGATTCCTTAGAGAATCAGCGACTTACTATTTGTTCAAAACTGACTAAATAGAAAATGCTAGAAAGACTAAATTGAAAAATTGAAAAATATATTTGCAGAATGTCATAAGACAGCGGGAATCAGAATATAAAATTATACAAAGAAGAAATTAATGCTTTCAGATCACTTTAGTTTCACTCTGATAATTTTAATTTAAAACCTAAGTTGGCAGTAGCTCCATGACGTTATATTAAGTATGATAATACATATTTCGTTCAACGCTCCCTGAAAGACAATTTTATAAGAACTCAGATTTTTTTCTACTTTTTAGTGCATTGAACTCAAACTGTGTAACTTATTTTTTCTATACATTTTATTAAGACTCTCTGTAAACTCTGTTATCATAGGTCATTGTATTAGTAGTTTACCTTCTAAGAATAATTATCAGTGTTTTAATTCACCTTCTCCGAATAAACATTATTTATTTAACAGCTGACGAGGGGAGCATCCTAAATGAAAATTAAATTATTTGCACATATAATGTGAAATTAAAATTTTGAATTCAGTTCCAGTAGTTTTTCGGCGGACCACACAGAGATAAGTAAATTGTGCGTGCGGTCCCTGATATTTAATGCTCCCAGCCTTTACGACGTGTCACACGACATGTTTTTAACATCGCAGAAACATAACTTCATGACTAGTGTCAGGAAATTTTAACGTTCTGTACCTTGTCTGTCGTCAGCGCCTCTCGATTTCAGGAGGGGTGGCGAACCAATGATCTGATTTTTCCTCTAATATCGTTCCAGATATAACGAATCAGAGGATGTAAAATGCTATTGTAAAATTAAGAAGGAGTGACTAATTCAGTCTGAAGATTTTCGCCATCGGAGTAACATCAGGAGAACGCTCTAGAACTCTCGACTAGAGAGACCTGAGACCTTCGTTAGCAGACTCCTCGCACTACGAGCACTATAAATCATTTAAATACCTATCTATGCTATCTATGAATTATATACATGTGTGTGTAAAGAGCTTCTTATAATTGTATTAAATGTGTTTTTAGTTTCAAATGCAATAAGAATTACGTAACCTCTCAACATTACCTAATCATTATAAGGAGTCAGATACGCTACCTGCAGCCATTCAACTCAGGGTAACCTGTATGTCACTCACACAGCAGTGACCCAAAACGTACCCCTAGTTTCGAATGATTAGAGTCATTTATTATAGCCGTTTAATAATTATCTCCTAAAATACTTTAAAAATATTACTCTCATCTTCAGCTGCAAAGACGTAAAACTCATAATAGATTTCAGTGAAGTGAAAATACCTATCCCATTCTGTTAATTCCTACAGTCAGTTATTTTAATTAGCTGTGTGGAATAACCAAATGCCTAACGCCAATCTTAATTCATATTTTTGATGCATGACTTTATATAATTTGTTAAGGTTTGACGATCGTCACGACGGTTTCATCTTAAGTATTGAATTTTAACATTATCTTTGATTAAAACTAAGTTCCTTTTCCTCTTTAAAATTCAAAGCGACGAAAGCGAAACGGCCGCAGAAAGCCAAAGAGAATGTTGCTCAAATTTTCCAGTTCTAAAATTGGATTATAGGAAACGATAATGAAATATTTCAGTTGCTTCACTTAAATACGATAGTTTCTCACGATGTTGTAATTCCATTTGTCCTTCAGGGATTACAACTGGAAATTCACTCTTCTAAAATTTGAAGAATTGTTTCGAGTAGTTCTGCATTTCACGGAGTGGAGGAAGGTTACTTTAGGCAGTGGAAGTTCAAGATTAAAACGCATTTAAATAATTGCATTCGAACTAA
Organism: Stegodyphus mimosarum; assembly: GCA_000611955.2. Lineage (NCBI taxonomy): Eukaryota > Metazoa > Arthropoda > Arachnida > Araneae > Eresidae > Stegodyphus > Stegodyphus mimosarum. Next base: position 239,963 of record KK116414.1, read on the forward strand.
TGTTAAAATTTTAGCTATTACTGTAAATAAAATTACATATATTTTCAGCATTTTCTTTAAATCAAACGTATGTCCCGCAATTAATAAAATAAAGTAGGTTAAAATTGGACGCTTTGTGAAGTTTTAGTAAGAAGACTACAATAAAAAATGTATTTTCCCTTTAATTGGGAACAAAGTTCTTTAATGAAAATCCTAAACTTAACATTCGGCATTTATGTAAATATTTATTTCTATGCTATTACAGAGAAACAAATTAATATTTTGCTCACCGGCATTCATAGTTTACATTTTCTTAGGTAAATTTCTGGAGCTTGTAGACATTTATCTGAAATTCAAAGTACGAAGAATCAGGTGTGTCTTCGGCAAGATTCAAACCACAGCTATTCGGACTAGTAGTCGAGCATGCGTAAACTACGAGAACTCACAGTGAGAAAGGCGAAAATACTTGTAAATTTATTGTCTAAATTACCAACCTCAGGTTATTGAAGAAATGTAAAAGAAAAGCTTTGTCTTAAAGTGAGAAAACAATATACCGTAAGTCCTTCTTGATATGAACTGGTTGAAATCACACTGGATAATTTAATAGACAAAATTCCGTTCCTGTCATTGCGGTACATAATCTTATAAGAAGTTTTATTGGTTAACGCGAATTTCGGTTATCACAAATTACAAACTGTTTTTTAGTCCTTTACCTCATTATATTTTTTCATTTAACACCAGCTTTCAGTCATGTCACATTTAATTGAAAACTTGACAGAATACACTGTATTATTTTAAACATGGCGAGCAGGAGTAACATTGCTCAACAATCGCCATCGTCGTGTCAACCATGAGCTTTAATTAACAAGAGCAATGCTATGTTCTGATGTGCTTTTTCGTTGTTTAAATGTTAGCTAGTACAGCTAATGTTAAATCTTGAACAATTCTTAATTAATATGTTACGAACCTTACTGTTAATTCTGAGGATTTGTTACTACAGGTGACGATGTAATCGTGTGTGCTACAGTGAAATTAGTTGTGTCTGAAGAGCAGGAATAGGACATCAGAAAGAGGCCATCAGAGAAATGTAAGGCGGACATTATCCTTCTGCCCACCTGCCAGAAAATATTGCAGGCTTCGGACACTTTAGAAAGTTGTGTTGTGACATCCAAATTGACGGCTAGTTTTATGGAAACCATGAGTATTGTTGGTCGTAAAGTTACTAGACAGTTTCGTTCTCGTCTGCGACAACACGGTATACAAGAACGTTTGTCCAAAAAATTATCAGCGAACACAATTTCTCAAGTTATACTACAGTACGACATATATAATACAGTGCTGTAGTTATATATGTACCTATATACTGTAAATGGTAAATATGTAGAAAATACTATTCCAAAAGTAAAATTTGAGCCCCCAGTCAGCACGAATTTTTTAAAACGAACTCTGGATTTTCGGTCCCTTAGGAATCGTGCTAACGAGAGTTTACTACATTAAATCAATACAATTTATTCTCATTATGTAAAATACTTAACCTAAAACATTAATAATCGTCACCTCTTCCCATTATGGAAGAAAGAAAAATAAAATGCGAACAGTGGAGTTCCATGTATCCCACGTTACATTTCTATCGTACTTTCTAAATCGTATATTTTACGTAGAAGATGAGCAGCAAGAACATAATGCTATTTCTCAATTCTCCTCAATATATGATTATCTGGTAATTGCAAAATGCTTACCAAGGAAAGATCTGTGCTGCTCTAAATATAGCCATATTACGTAATTTTATGCCTAATCAAAATGCTGCTTATATTTGTGGTGGCAGCTGCTCCTATGAAGCAACTTCACAATGGAAGCAAAACATTAAGATATTAATTAAATTTGATGAATTATTATATTAAAAAATTAACATTTTATAAGAGTAATTTTTTAGCATTATCGCAGAGCTCGTGAATGAAACTAATGCGTATGGATTAGTTTAAACAGATATAAATCGAAATTATTCCAATAATATGCTACATTCTAATGAAGACATAAACAACTTCAAATAATCATTTAATGCTAGAGATAAAAACTGGAATAAAAACCGGAACGATATTTGGAAAAACTAAGCAGAATATGTATAATCACATTTATTACTATTATTAGTATTATTGCTATTATTATTTTCTTGCACGCATTATTATATCAAGAAGAATTGAAAAAACTGGATTTCAATATTCTTACGGTATTTAATTATTATTTTCTAAAGAACGTGAACGCTTCATTAACGTTAACATATCTGTGTTTTGAAATTCTTAGCAGGGTAAAATCTTTTATAAAAGCTTTTTGTTTATAAACTACTTTTCAAGAGCTTTTTAGTAATAATGCCATTAAGTAAATTTCTTTTAAAATTAAATTTTCCTATTCTTAAAAATTTAGTTAATCCTAGCAATCTTAATTATTTTTTGTAGAAAAAATAAATATTCGCTTTACGAATACTTTTATTGCAAACATTTGGATAATTGGTATTGCATAAATTTGGACAGCAGAATAAAAAGTTTGGATAAAATGATCTTTTTGAATTTTGATTTATAAGTCATTCAGGTTTTATTAAATGTTTCGATTAACTAGACAAGCATTATAACAGGCTGCCCAATGAATTTAGATTATTTATTCAAGGCAAAGCATGCACAAGCAAAGCAATTAGACATCGATCCAGGAAAGGACTTCAAAGGGAGCGAGCTTTATATGAGCAAGTTATCTCCTGGACTATTTTATTAGACAACCAGATAAGCTCGTATAATGTTTGAGAATTGATTTTTAACAATGAAGGTAAGCAAGAATACCTGACCTGCTTAACGTCCGCAGCAGCATTTTTGTGAATAAAAACCGAACATTGTGGAAGTATAGGAGGGTGGATGGATAACGATATTCATTTGGATTGGGGATCCATGGAGAATGTCAAGAGAGGGAACTGCGTCCATGTACATCATTCAGAGAAGTTTTCAACTAACATACATAAATGCAGAGGATGGGATTGAAGATGCTTATTGTTGTAGGGGGGTGGAAGAGAATCTTCTCAATAACTACAGCTCAAAATGACGATAAAACTGTTAATTATTCACCAGAAGATAAATGATTGGAAAGGAAGAGTAAGTATTATTGTAAGTACAATTGACAAGCACTTGTGTTTTTTAACTTTAATGACGACGTGGAGAGTAAAATCTGTTTTGTATCCAAAATCACGGACATTAAAATAACTGTTAGAAAGTAAAAAAAAATGTTCTATGCAAGAACTTCCTGCTTATTCAGGTGAAAACAAATATAAGCTTCTTGCTTTATAAGGTAAAATAACTGTTAGAAAGTAAAAAAATGTTCTATGCAAGAACTTCCTGCTTATTCAGGCGAAAACAAATATAAGCTTCTTGCTTTATAAGGTACTTCCTCCACCTTCTTCGTATGCCTTCGTGATGTAGTGGTCAGCACCCTGGGCGCGTATTCCAGAGGTCCGTGGTTCGAGTTCTGGCGAAGTCGTTGCTAATTTTTCATCTCTCTTGCTTTCAAAAAATACCTAATGGCTCTGCAACTTATATGTACATCGTAAAATCAAAAGCATTTAATTTGTAAATTATTTTCTCCCTTCTTACCGTGTATCCTCATGATGCATTCGAAAAAACATCGGGACCTGTTTGTAAACACATAGGGATAAGTATAGAATTCGAATCCCATTCGCACATTTTTCATATTTCCTGCTTCTACAAATATAATGACTAATTTATAGAATTTTTACTCGCGTTTTTCTGCGTATATATTATTCTTATCTTGAACTTTTTAGGACAGTAAATTCATTTGATCAAACTTAAATAAAATTAGCTATATAATATCCGCATCTAGAAATATATGTTGAAATTTGGAACGAAAAATGCAGACATGAAATGAGCTTGAACTGAAAATTCTAAGTTTTTACACTTCTTACATTACACGGCTTACTTAAAATATCGGAAGCATTTTCTTCGTAGCTAAATATTTTTCGTTACTTTTAGAACAAATACTTTTTCCTCATTTTAATTTTATTTTTTCTTTTCTTAATTTTAACCCCCCCCCCTAAATTATTTCTTAATTATATTTTTATTTTACTACGTCAAAAGAACAACTGCTGCTAATGAGGAGATGAATTACTTTTCTACACGGGTAAGCTTCCCTTTCCGAAAGCACAACATCAACGTTTTAAAAGTTCACTCAAAACTATGAAAGAGCATTTTCTTAAAAAAAAGTCTACTGTAATATATGAGGGAGCTGAGTGCTAATGACTTACAGTGTAGTATATGAAAGATATCTCGCGAAATTATTATTATATTTCTAATTTGCGTATTTCTAAATTTTACATAATTTAACTTCATTAATTTCTACCTTTATGCTATAAAATTCCCTAACAATTTTAATTTACTTTACTGCACAGCTTTTGAAGTTTATTTCCTTTTTAAATCTGAAAATAAGAATAAATTTTTGTTTTCAGATAAATGTTCAAACCTAATCTTTATTACTATATTAGCTACTAGACCATTATTTTAATATTACATAAGAGAAATCGAAGCTATTTTTAAAGTTCCAAATTATTCAAAACATTAGGAACGGCTGTGATAATTAGTTGCGTCAACACTTTGCAAATTAATAGCCATCTTTTTTAAATTTCTTTAATTCTACAAATTTCAACGGCTGAAGAACTAATACTAGCAGTTAAAATCGGTAATTTTTATCTTACCAATATTTAACTCAGTTTCAGATTCTCATCCTTTAATTGAGATCATGTCTTTTTAAATATATGCTATCTCTACATCATGCTTTCCTTATGGCAAAATAAAACATTTGAAATAGTTAAAATACAGCGACGGCTCTGAAAAATTAAAACTCGTGTCAGAAAAATAATACTTAATTTGTTTCTTTGCATTTGCAAGGAAGATATTGCTGTATACTGTAGAATAGCATCTAGTCAAATTATCTATCCTACTGTGTTATGCGGATGGTAAAACTAAATCGTTAATACCAAAATATTTTATGCCTGGAATGCAAAAGAAGACTTCTTAACACTAAAAGTGCCAGAGTAGTCATTTTGACTGTTTTCACCTAAGATTCCTAAAAAACCCTTTACGTTAAGCAGTCAAAATATTTTGGGATTCGCATAAATAACTTAAAAAATTATTGCTGCCAAACATGAATTGAATGAAATTAAAATTAAGGAAGATATTATTAGTTATACCTAGAAGCTCCAGGAGCAGTCATATTGCCTGCCAGTAAAACTGGATAGATTCATCTTGTTATCTCGTTCAGAAAATACCTTTTCTTAAAAAAAAATCTGCCCAACACATTCCTCTCATTCACTGATTGTTTTCAACAGAAAATACTTCACCATCCCCATCTCGCTGTCAATGATCTACCCCTTTTTTGGCGAAATGCCATAGTCATTTCTTTGCAATAGTTGATTCAGTTTATGTTTCGTTGCATTTCATTCTTTCAAGCGCAATGTAATGTCAGCTCGAAGACCGCGATATCTTAGTACAGAAGAAATGTAGAGCTGTTAAAGTATTTATGTGAAAATGAATCCGATGTTGAAAATATACTAGAACTCATGATAATATGGATTATGAACCTCCACAACACTTTGAGGCAAAAACAGTTCTAATGCTTGTAAAGAAAGCGTGGACGAGCAATCCTTGGGCCAAAGTACTCAGCCTATCAGAATTTCCTCAGCAAATATTTTGCCTTCAGTAATTGTGGCATACACATCCGCTGAAAGACGTAAAAACAATTTTGTTTACGTATTTTTTGGCATTTTCTGAAGTACTTCAATTTTTTAAAAACATAACGAACCATTTATTGTCAAAAATATACATATGCTATTTTTATTTTATGTTCCACTAATGAACAAGGTAGAGGATCAAAGAGAAAACATGATTTCTCTAACTCAGGATACGTACGGGAAAGAGGATGTCTTTTCCAAAACCACGAGAAAGGATCTATATTAGTCTCAGAAGATGGAATCTCCCGGGCTGTGACATCTGCTTCAATATGGAACCCAAAATGTGCTAAAAGAAATAGTGGGTCCAACATCATATGCAAAAAGAAATGGGTCGATTGCTGAGAGGTTGTTTGTGGATGATGTTATGCCATGCAAAACAAAATGCACAGAAGCAGTTTTCGACATTGAAGAAAACTAGACATCTTTTCAAGACATAGACATCTAGACAACATACAATTTTCAAGGTACGTAATAAATTTCTTAAGAATCAAGAAAAACTACAATAACCCAGCCAAAACACTAGACATTACACTTGTTTCATGATCGAGGAAGATAAACGAGTGCTCAAAGCCTTATTTGGAATAATAAACATGTCCAAAGACCTGCAAAATACTCTGATTAAAAAGAAATCCCCTTTAAGTTGGAAATATTAACTGTGCCGACCACGAATAGGTGCATCGGTATGGCTGTGCTGGAAAAAAACAACTCTCTGTGGAAGCCGCAGAACTAACAAAAACAGAACTTCATAACTTATTATGATCTTGATTACATTATGATTATCGAATTATCATCTCGAAAGGCTTTATCACTAAGAAAAATGCATGTAAGGTTCTACTGTCTTTCTGCCGTGTAGAATCCGGAGAAATAGTGATTGCACCGAAGAAGGGTTAAAAAAACTGCCTTTTATTAAATTCTTTAAATTATTTACAATGCGTAAACTTGACGCTAACATACTACTCCTCAACTTGGGCGGTAACTAAAACAGTAGAATCAAAACTCAAAAATTCAAGATGCTCACAAGTAGTAGAATTACACTACAGGGCTCATACAATCCTGTATCATACAGCGCGTACATGAGTTTAGTGGCAGCAAGATAATAGCGATTAAGCCACGTCTAACCTACAGTAACTGCTAAGCGGAAGCTTGCGTATAAGCACGCACAGAAATTTCCCAGACTCTCTCTCTTTCTACTGGAACGTCGGTATTTAAACTTATTCTCCCACTGGTAGAATTTTGCATTTCTTCCGCACGCTACCAAATTTAAATATTCTGACACTGACAATTAAGGAAATGAAGGCTTATAGGAAAGTAACTTAAAATTAAATTCAACTAGCTATTAAAAATAAATATAAATCCCTACATGAAAATCCCTCCATTTAATCTATTATTGCCAGGTTCAAGATAAACTCAAAAATACAAATCGGAACCTTATCGAAGACGCATATAAAATTACGAATACACATTGCAAGGTACTTTATTTACCTTATTATTTATATTTAGTACTTTACAAGGCACTTCTTGGCATGCCTTCGTGGTGTAAAGGTCAGCACGCTCGGCGCGTATTCGAGAGGTACGTGGTTCATGTCTCGGTGAGGACATTGCTCATTTTTTATCTTTCCTGCTTCGGAAATACTTAATGTCTCTACAGTGGCACCTGAACGGAAAAGGTGGTGGATGATGATTGTCTACTAACTGGATTTGGCGACTGGGTCTCCGATTTCCCAGTCGCCTTTTAAAAGGGGAAGTATATAAGGTATTTCTTCCGCCTCCTTCGCATGCCTTCGTGGTGTGGTGGTCAGTAAGCTCAACGTGTATTCGAGAGCTCCGTGGTTAGAGTCCCGGTGATGACAATGTTCATTTTTCATCTCTTCTGCTTCCAAATAACCCAATGACTCTGTAAGGGACGCCGGATCTAAAAAAGGTGGTGGATGATTATTCTCTACCACCAAGATTTGGCGATTAGGTCTCCTAATCTCCAGTCACCCTTTAAAAGGGGGAGTATAAGGTATTTCTCTCGCCTTCTTTGCATGCCTTCGTGGTGTAGTGGTCAGCACGCTCAGCGCGTATTCCAGAGATCCGTGATTCGAGTACTGGCGAGGACATTGCTCATTTTTCATATTCTCTGCTTCCAAATAACCTAATGGCTCTGCAACCTTGTACTAATATTTTGGATATCTTCTTTTGGATATCTTCGTTAATAATAAATTTTATATGTGAAAGTCTTAAAATTTGGTTTGTTCATTTGTTTTGTAGAATCTTTAAGTTTATTTGGAAGAGAAGATGCGAAAAATGAGCAATGATCTCGCCAGAATTCGGACTCCTGCCCTTCGAATTGCTAGCCGAAGAGGCACAGATCAAGAACCAAATGTGGCTGAAGAACGCTTGGTGTTTGCACCTCTTATGATAAAGACAAAAGCCGATGTTGCTTATGAAGCTCTTAATAAAAATTTAGGCATTTGAATCTCATGCTAATGTACTTTCAGAGTGTGGTTACTGATTTTGCCTTCACGAAACTGAGAAAAAAGAAGATACTGTAGCGATATCGTAGAAAGAGCGAAAGTTAGAGAGATATATTTTTTTTATCTTTATCTCTGATTACTACACAGAAGAATTTCTGTGAAAAACACAGAAAAGTATTCTGTTTGGCAATATCATGAAACAAAGAAACATATTTTGTTTGAGAATATTATGAATGTCGTCAACTTTATTATGATAAAAGTATTGTATCATTTTCAGTTTCAACAAGATTTCTTCCGAAATTAAGAAACATATTATGATGATTTAAATTATTGAACAGAGAGAAAATGATTAAAAACGGCTTTGAATGAAGAATCGAAATACCGCTGTTCGTGGAAATCTACCCTCCCTCAACTGCGTACTTTACTAAAGTATACATCCTAAATGCACTTGAAGCATGCAAAACGATCTGCAATTGAAGTAATGGTAAAAAGTAAAAGTTCATACGAAGCAAGTATAATCTGACTGTGAAACTGAGTGGTCGGAAGTGGATGACAAACTTTGCCGACATTCCGCTGCATACCACACGGACATTCTGTTGCACATAAAAGCTATAATTACATACCAATTCAAAGATCACTTAAAACTTAACCCTTTTGATCATATAAAAACTTTCCTGTCACGCTCAAATTTTGTGAAGCCCAATTCCAGTAAATATATCTAATTCATTTTCAACATCCTGCTAAGTCAAATTCTCCGTTCTTGAAGAACAACATGTTACGAAACTACCTATGTTGATGTTGAAGAAAGAATTAGCGATTTTCGTAATCAGCAGCCTTCTTTAAATTTCGTTTTTAAACAATTCAGTTTTGAAACTGATTCGACATACTAAGTTTAATATGAACAGATCTGCTTAAACTTCAAAACAACGTTTCTTTGAAAGAAATATTCATCACTCGGTCATTGCTTATATTCCCCAAACACAATATTTGGAAAACGCATTCACAAACGTTCGTCAGTTTGTTTTGAAAATGTCAGTTTGTTCGTCACTTTGTTTACTTTCCTTAGAAGAATACAATTCTGTGAGTATCTCTCGAAAATGAAATAAAATACGTCATATTCCAGAAAAACATTTCAAGAATATTCTGTGCAGATCGCATTCCAAACTGGTAACGACATCGACAATCTGGTCAAGAAAAGATTGTGGAATTTCTCGAAGGTATTGTAAAGATGATTGTTTCCTTTATTATGTTTGTAAAAATACGCCGCATTGAAATAATTTTGATTTAATTCATTTTTATGGTAAATGCTTGTAATATCGTATCTAATATAGAGTTCCTTGAAATGTAGAATACTGAAGAACTCTACAGCGACTATTTGCTGAGTTCTTGTTGCGTGAGTTACAACTCCCTTAAATAAAGGGTTAAAAGAACCCTTTTGTTCTAACTCAAAATAGATGTACAGATGGTACCGCTTGGGCGTACAAGAAACCTCCACTTGGGATTTAACTGAAAATAGAAAATACAAGACTAACTACTAGTAAATAAAAGTAAGCAGCCGAACCTGCGCAGAATCAAACTCGCGTAGTTCGCCTTTAATTAACAATCACCGGCGTATGTGAACTATGAACGGCTATTCAACAAGTTAGAGGTTGCAAAGAAATTCCAAACAGCTTTGTTTGGTCTCTGATCAAGCAGTAATTATCCAGGTCTAATAAGTAACCATTTTGTAGTTTTATAGTTACAATTCTCATAATCTATAATATGAAGAACATTACTCGTACCGACCTAAATCAGCCTCTGTTAAAGATTACCAGCTCCAACAAAAATCTAAATGTATGTCGGGATTTAGATTTATAATTTTGGACATTATACATATATTAGTTATTAAGTGTACTCATATTTATTAAGAAAGCTGATGTTTGTAAAATAATATGAAAAAAGCGTGTTTATTCGCGTTTATTCATATGTACTAACAGGGGGAACCTACTTGTTACCATCGGGAATAATATTGTAAATTCGTATTTTGAGGGAAAACGTTTTAAAAAACACTATTTTATATTCTACAATTAAACATCACTGCAATACTTAAACGTCGCTTAAAATAAACATTGTCCGTATTATTTAAAAAGAAATTAAAAATACTGAAGACAATAAATAAGATACTTTATGTCAGAAAGTTAAGAGATAATTGAAAAAAGAGAGAAAGAATTTTAATATGACGAAGAAGATTTCTACCATGACCATAAATGAATGTCAGAATAAATTAATTGAATGAATTATGGAGTTAACACGAATGTTGCCAATGCTTTCATGATTTAAATTTACGAAAAGAAAGAAAAAAATTCAGTTTTTGAATTATTTTTGTGGAAAACTATTTAGTGTTTTCTGTGATAAGACTATAAAGATGATCCCGAAGGACATTCATCTCAAATAAGCAATAAAAATAATTGTATAGTGATTTGAAATATCATAGCAATTTATTTTGAAATGAAAAAAAATTCAATTTATTAAGAATATGATATTTTTTTTTCTCAGGATGATTTAAGAGTGATTTTATAGCTGTTGATTTTCTTAATATCACTACATATGTTCTCAAATTTATTGTAGCGCTTCAATTTAATTTCTTATAATGCATTTTTATTTTAACACTTAATAGTTACATCAACTTTTTAGTACTTATTGAATGCCAAGTATTCAACAGTTAATAATAACAACATATTTTAAGCGAATTTCAAGGCAAAAGTCAAGAGAAATAATTCCGAAAATCCAATATTAAAATAGGAAGACAGTATTAGATTATGATTTTTCACTAAACCAAACAAATCATATTCATTTTCAACTGCGAAAATTTAAATGTCATGAAAATTTAAATAGTTATAGTTAACATTTGGAATTATGAATATGAGTTTCAATTTCATGGGGCTGATTGCTTTGAGAAATTTTATGTAGTACCTATCATTTATAAAAGCTCTCAGTAACCTGAAATTACTCATTCGATTTTTTCTCAACCAAGACATAAGTTACGATCCCAAAGGCAGTACGGAAATACAGAATATCGTATTAGATTATACGTTTTTTTATTAGAAACTAAAACAGAAAAGATCAAATTGTTGAGTTGCACGGGTTCGTGGATTTGGAATGATTCATGACAACACTTGAACTAGAATCATGATACAATTTATTCGTCAGTATTACACAGATAAGCTGCAAAGACACTTTTACAGCCAACAAAAAAGTACGATAAACACGCTGAAACAATCAGCAGCACAGCCTTCAGGCTATAACGGTGAAGACAGCTTCACGGCAAAGCATTAAAGTATAGCTTCTGACTCGGTCGATTGCTGTCGAGCTAATCTCTGAACTCAAGATACTATTACTGAACTCAACATACTCTCAAGATACTCTCACACTACTCTCTCCGTGTATAGGCAGGGTACATATAGCTTTTGACCTGCCTTCGAGAACATCTCAAGAAAACCGGTCAGAATTCTTTCTAGAATGCTCTCGCTCAGTCTATGGCATATCGCCAAATTTGTCACCAAGTGGTCGATTTCGCGCCATATCTGGCAACCCTCCTTTGCTTGCCATTTTCTGGGAAACCTAAGAACCTTTTTCGGGGAAGCTATCCTACCGCAGCTGGGCATTTCGTAACAGTATTCATTTGCAATTATAGAAGTTTTAATCTAATAAAAATTTAACGAATTACAAAGATTGTTCAAGTATTTTTGAAAAGGTTGGAGATTTTGTTGTAGAAAACCGACCTCGCGGTGAAATAAAACCGACCTCGCGGTGAAATAAAACCCTGAGGTATAATTGTTGTCGTATGAAAAACAATTCACAATTCATGAATTTTATTTTTCGGAATTTAGTTTCCGAAGAACAAATGGCTCACCCATGTAACATACTCAGAGATTTTATACCCACTTGAAACATAGCAGTTTTAAAATTTCATACTATAATTAATATTTATATTTTCTTATTATAATTAATATTTTATTTACTATAATTACTTAGCTAATATTTTATGGAAAAGGTTCGCTGGATTCTCAGGTGTAAAGTAACGGTGTTTCTTTTCTGATCGCGAATTTATATAGTACAAAAAAATCGATAGTATATACATATATCTATAGCGAAATGCCACTGACTTCATCACGAGATCTTCGAAACTATACACCCGATTAACATGAAATTTTGCATAGTTACTCATTCCAAGATGTAGACGCGCACTAAGAACATATTTTATGTAAATCCTGTCCAAAATGGATTTTTGTTATACCATCACAGGCATTATCAATCACAGATAGGCAGTATATATTATAACTGACATTATTATTTATTAATGCTACATTATAAGAGTATTACGCTTATCTATATATATATATATAAGTGAAACACCATTGACTCATCACGAGATCTCCGAAACTATACACTCGATTGACTTAAAATTTTGCATAATTACCCATTCCACGATGTAGACGCGCACTAAGAAGGGATTTTACTTAAATCCAGTCAAAAATGGATTTTTGTTATGAGAATACAATGTCAGTTGCTGGACTGGATGCAGAGCGTACAATTACAGTACTTTGGTGACTTTAGACTATGGTATGACTTACATACAATATTAGAATACTTACTTACAACAATAGTGATAGACACAGAACTTACAATATTAATGCAATAATATTAATACAACAGTATATACAAGACTTACCTAAATATTAGTACAGTTTAGTAGTAGAGCTAATAAGCATTATAAGAATAGCACTCAATGCGTGCAGCATTTATGCAGATATTTACTCGATACATGCAATATTAGATTACAAATGTAAAAGCACAACACAATACATACGTATGCACTAGCTCAATGCTCACCCACAATACATTTATGCGAATACATGTGCACGAACATATATGCTTACTACATATTTACACTTACAGTATTGGGACAGTTACAATATAAGATTACAATATTAGTACATATGCAAGATATCATTGTTAAGTTAGCAAAACAATAGTACATTAATAGTAATACAACAAATGAATACATACAGGAGTTACCTACAAAAATAGTACAGTTTAGGAATAAGGTATATACGCATTATAGGAATAGCACGCAATACATGCAGCATTTATGGAGATACTTACTCGATATATGCAAGATTAGATTACAGTCATTGAATATTTGCACAACGCGAAACATACATTTGCACTAGCTCAATATACACCCACAATACAATACATTATCACGAATACATGTGCAACGAAAAATATATACAAACACTGTTCTTGCTTACTACATATTAACACTTACAGTATTGGATTACAATATACTCTTGAAACTACATGCACATACAGGGAGATGAATGAATATATGAATATATACGCTTACGTAAATTAAACACTGTACTTATACTACAAGACATTGAATACAACTATTAAACATGGTGGAAATCTACACTCACGTTTGTGAAAATTGCAACACCATGAAGGACTTACGCGAGTGAGCTGAAATTTTCAGGAAATGCAAAGTAGCGCATGATATGCAAATGATTAGAATTGCAAATCCGTAGCGCATTCGTATGCTGAGCAGCGCCCTCTGAACGGCTGATGGATCCGAATAAATAGACGGCTGTAGCGAGGCGTGTATGGTTATCGGTGGTTATCTGCTAGTGTTAAACGTTAACTCAATCTGTACTTATGCCTCGTCGACGAAAGAGAGCGAGATTTGAACAACTTACAGAGTTTGAACGAGGGAGAATCATCGGCCTTCGTGAAGCTGGATTGTCGTATCGTGCAGTAGCCTCTCGTGTGCAGCGTAACAGCAGCACAGTGATGCGCGTTTGGAAGCAGTGGACGGACGAGTGTCGGACAACTCGGAAATCCGGGAGTGGACCCCGAAATGTGACGTCAGCTCGCGATGATAGACACCTGGTCCGCATGGCGCGGACGGACCGTACAGCTTCCTCTAGACAATTGGCAGCACTGTGGTCAATAGCTACAGGTGTTTCATTGTGTGCTTCATCAATTCGTAGACGTCTGCTGCAGTGTGGACTGCGCGCACGGACTCCTTTATACAGGATCCCCCTAACGCACGACCATCGCCGCCTGCGGCTACAATGGGCCAATCAGCATAGAGACTGGCGTGCTGATTGGCAGCATGTCGTGTTTTCTGACGAATCCCGCTTTAATTTGTGGTACCATGATGGCCGCATTCGTGTCAGACGCTATGCCGGTGAACGCCACCTTCCGGAGTGCATTATCGAACGCCACAGTGGACGAACACCCGGAGTTATGGTCTGGGGCGCCATAGCATATCATAGACGATCTCAATTGCTACGAATTGTGGGCAATCTGAACAGCAACCGGTATATCCGTGAAGTTCTACAGCCCGAAGCTGTTCCCTTCCTTCAAAGCTTGCCAGGCGCTGTATTTCAACAGGACAATGCCCGCCCTCATACTGCTCGGATTTTTAAATCCTTCTTTGCAGCGCAGCAGGTACAGCTTCTTCCTTGGCCTGCGTGTTCCCCGGATATGTCGCCAATTGAACATGTGTGGGATGTCATTGGTCGGCGTCTTGCTCGTGATCCTCGTCCTGTTGCGTCTGCAGACGAACTTTGGGTACGCGTACAAACGATATGGAATGCTCTTCCTCAGTCAGACATTCAAACTTTGTTTGACTCCATGCCACGTCGTGTAGCAGCACTTATTGCGGCGCGTGGTGGCCACACAAAATACTGATTCTGATCTCTTGTTCTTGTTTGTTTGCTTTGAACATTTAATCATTTATTTGTACCACTACCACTCAACTGTGTATTAAATTGCATTCAATTATGACGATTCCTTCTTGGTGTTGCAATTTTCACAAACGTGAGTGTAGAATATACATATAAACTTTGTGATGTGAGAACACAATTCTTGTGCTTGCTGTTATAGAATTCAATGATTACGTTACGTTACAATTACATTCATTAATCCATTCAAAGTATTGTACAAAGTAACGCATATGTGTTAGGCGTACTAGGACACTTACAGTATGTTTACTTATAGTATCTCAATACAATAGAGGGATATATACACTTTGACATAATAGGACACAGGACATATTTGCGATGATGAAATTTTCTCATAGAATTTATGCATCTTACACTGATGTTACGAGCACATGCCGGTACATACTGGACATTTACACACTATGGCAGGACATTTACACATGCTTTTACCTTAGAATTTATTCAGACAATATTTCACGGATAACATGGATTACGTACATTACATAATTGACATATACCTGTAATACATTCCTTACAATTACATTACCTTACAAAACAATACTTTACCATTACAGTACATACATTATTAAACCTTTACTGGCCTACAGGTAATTTGCATCTTGTAAGACTTACACAGACAATTTTACATGAATTACATAGGTTACATACACTACATATGCGACATATGCTGACAATACATTACCATGGATATTAATACAGCAGTACAGAAAACAATACAGCAATGCAGGAAACAATACGGCAGTACGAACATTTACAGATGAGAGTACGGCAGTTGAGTTTTATAAGTACTGTTCATTCTAATTGTAGTAATCGTTCAAGCACTGATTAGATTTGCATGTGCTCGTGCACTAAAACTTTACCCATTACTTGTGCTTTACACCGTGAGACATTACATCGTGACCATACATTACACCGTGACAACGTGAATATAAGGGTTCACATGAACAGTGATATGTTGGGAATAGTGAAGGTGCAGAGTTTTCTTTGAATAAGTTCGAGAGTTCGAGGGTACACGAGAGCTGAGTTCTGGGTGTGATAGTGTGATAAAACACTTACATTGGTTCTTACACTGCTGCGGTATCTTGTTGTTACACTGTACTACTACACTCACATTACTGATACACTGTGGTAGTTGCACTGTAGTTGTTTCACAGTAGAAGTTGTTGAAGACACGCTATAGTGCGCATTTTGTACAGATTGGTTGAGATCATTATTAATTGGGGGATATGCCCCATTCTCATATTTACATTCTGCATGGTTCTATCATATTTTACATATATTACATTCTGCATGGTGGCCGATCATGCGTAGTGATCATTGGTCTTCTTTAGTACTATACATGCTATGGCTTAGACATTGTCTGCCTAGTCACCTTTGCAGAGGTCTATCCCCATGGCTTTCAATTCCTCCATACTACACTTGATTTTGTGGATCGCCCCATGCTGTTTTATCAAAAGGCGTTTGAATGGTATCACGTTATCTCTTGGAAATTTAACCTACCACTCAGCCGTAAGTAGGCACTCCGTTAAATAGTGATCCAGAGATCATAGTTGGTTGCATACGCACGTGTTAGTGCGTATGTCCCCTTTCCGCAAAGTACAAAAAGTACAAAAGCAAAAGTCACCTTTCCGCAAAGTACGTAGGAAAGGGGCCATGGCTCGTAATGTATCTTGTTAAGAATGGTGCGGAGGTCAGTCTTTCCGTAGTGACTTTTGGCAGGAACTCATGGGCTATGCAACCTTGCTGTATGGAATCCCATTCACTTTGCCTTAGTCGCTTGACAGTATCCCACGTTTGCCTTTTCAGGCAGGATCTTGGGAGGGGCGCATAGGTTTGTTCCGCTTCCAAATTCTTTGCCACATCCTTGGCTAGTGCATCCACCGCTTCGTTACCCTGGATTGCGGCATGCGCCTTTACCCAGGATAATTGAATCTGCGTTGCTCCCTGCTCCGTTTGGTGTCATCCTGCAGTTGTTGAATAAGATTGGAATGATGGAGCGGATTGTTCATTGCGTAGATGCTCGAGATATCAGTGAGATCGTGACTTTACGTTGTTTCGTCCTACTGACCATTCTATTGCTTTCTGGAAGGCTATCACTTCCGCCTAGAAGACGGAGTTGTCGGCTCCTAGGTGTCCTTTCTATTTGTCAACTATTATGCCATTTTTGTATGCTATAAACGCACTGCCAACTGCATTGTCGATTTTTGACCCGTCTGTGTAGAGCACCGCTCCCGGGCCGTCCGTGTAGGGGGAGAGTGCTGGCGAGTAATAGGTCTTTATGCCAAGACCGTACTCCGAGTAGTGTGTACGGAGCTTTGAACCACGAGTTTCGTATTGATCTGGTTTCGTAGTGCAACTCTTCGTGGATGCTCTGTTTCCGTTGAAGTGTCACACTTGCAGTTGCTGCCTTTTGCTGTATTTTTTAATGGGCAGCGGTACAATTCCCGCCAGTACTGATGCTGCTGCTATAAAAGTAGTTCTGTACGCCTTTGTTATTGCTAGGACGTACGGACGCTGTGCACTGTGCAGCAATTTGGCTTTTCTAACTGTCTTGGGCTCCGCCCATTGTGCCGTTCCATAAACTAGGACTCCATAAACTAGACTGTTTATTTGCGAAGGTAGCGTATAATATCTTGAAGATACGCGGGCGTAATCCCCAGTGTGGTCCTTGCATTTTCTACAAGTTTACTGCTATTCGACGAGCTTTTTCCCCTTGCACTTTTAAGTGAGGCAGCCAAGTGAATCTCTTCGAGTTGTTATACCATCACAGGTGGACAGGATATATTATAACTGACATTATTATTTATTAATGTTACATTATAACAGCATTATGCTTATCTATCTGTCTATCTCTATAAGCGAAATACCACCATATATATATAAGCGAAATACCACTGATTCATCACGAGATCTCCGAAACTATACACCCGATTGACCTGAAATTTTGCACAGTTACTCATTGCATGATGTAGAAGTGCACTAAGAACGCATTTTACCTCAATCCTGTCCAAAATGGATTTTTGTTTATATATGCGGCATTGATTCATCATAGGCGGCAAGTCAAAACTCTTTTTATGTGTGAGTTTTGACTTTGATTCACTGACTTTCACTATATTTCCCGAATTTAAATTTAAAACCTTTACATTCATTATGAATTCGAAATTAGACATTTTGTCTATGTACGAAGTCTAGGTTCACATTCAAATAGATAGTGTGCCTAGCAAAGCGGGCGGATGTTAACCAGATTTTCTATAAAAGAATAGAGAATCATTGCACTATGCCATAATAATTTTACTTTTGAATAAGATAGACCACTATTTTATCCACGGACTGAACTCTGTTTTTTAATTGATTGCTAATGATGTAACTGATTGAACAAAGAGTAATACTCTACGAAATACTATCACTAACTGTAAACAGTGAAATAAAAACGTTATTTAAGAATTCTTATATTTCGCTATACTTTCCCTCTTATTCTGCTAATTAATATATTATTTTGTAATGAACATATTCGAGTATGATTTAAAAAACGGTTTCCATCGCAAAAAATATTTATCATAATAGTAATATAATAAAGGAGGATAAAAAATGAAAGCGAATGAGCACTAGATATAAATTCCTTAAACAAAATCAAAACGTAAATATTTCATTGAAAAGAAAAATGCACTCATAAGGATCAACGAACACATCCAAATGTTTTTAACAGAAAATCCATATCTTTTCTTTTTGTTTCGACAGAACAATTATGAATTCTTTCCCCTCGGTTAAATGTCTTTTTTTCCGCCCCAATTTTCGTCACAGCAGTGATTCTCTAATTACCAAATTGACGCATTTAAAGGTTTCTTAAATCATCTTTTAGAAATAATAGTCGGGAAACTTATTGTTTGTACAGATTAATTAAAATTCTTTATGCCATCGGAGCGTAGAGAATTCAATAACAAACAAAAAAGAGCGTGGTTCAATACCATGATATTAAGAGTTATAAAGCATAAGAGAAGAAGGAATGCTGTGACATTGCCAATATCTGTTAGTAATATTTTAATGAGTTATTTAAAGCGGAGAAGCTATTCATTTTTTTTAATTGAACAGCTTTGTTGTGTATAGAGAATGAATTTTCGCTGACGTAATTTTTGCATTAAATCTAGGGAAGATTGCACAGATGATACACAAAGAAAACCAAGCATAATCTTAGGTAACAATTAAAAACAATTCTGTAAATTATACCGAGTGAATATTAAAAAAAACATTTTTCTTTGTAGCGTAAAAGTGATTTTTATATTGAGTAAAACGGCTTATAACTCTTTATTATGAATTCATCTGCAATTCTTAATTTGTGTGTGCGTGTTTGGGAGTTTGGAAAATAACATATTTTATATCGTATTCACTTCATTTGAGGGCTATGTTAAATTTTAAGTTTCTTTACCCTCGTTTTGAGTCTCAAATACATTTTTCTTAAGAAAAAAGATTAAATTTCATCATAAATTTCCCTCGAGATAAATTAAATATCTCTTCTACGTAACTGCCAAGAAAGTTTCTTTGCCTTTCTTTTTCTATGGAAGCTAGCTATTTTAAAAGAAATATTTGCTGTTATAGAAAATTAATTTTTTATTTTCTCTTGTCACATGTTAAGCCTGCGCTAAACCAAAGATGCGTTTTGAGCTCAATTAAAGATTTTATTAACATTCTTCTTTGTCATCAGTTATCTTCTTGAGCTGATAATTAAAACGTAAACTCTGAAGTTGAGATCTTAAAGAAGGAAAAAAAATTGCCAACTAACGAAAGTTATACACGTATGATATAAACCAGAGGTGTCTAGCTTTTGTAGCTTAGCTAGATCCAATTTAAGCTGTAACTTTGACCTTTGAGCTGCACATATATGACTTTTATTAAATATTTAGGTATATGTTCTAGAATCATTGGTTATTTCAGGTTTTTTTTATACTAATTTCAAATAAGCTTTGCAAGTAAGAGTCTAGATTAGGTCTAAAATTAGGTCAATAATAACATTGCCTTTACATAGACGCGAGCCGGAAGAACGACTTCATTAACCATATCAGTCTTGCTGATCTCGAGTTGATCATCTCTGATGTAAATAAATGTATCGGTATCTACTATTGGATATTTCTCTTAAGATCTATAAATTACAGCTTAAGTAGCCTGTAACTTTATACTACAGCAGGTTTTAAGCAAATGTAATTTTATTAAAAAATTAAAATTACAATGCTATGAATTTTAATGTTTCGTTTCAAACATTAGTTTCAAATAGTTTATGGGAATAAAATCTATATATATATATATAAAGAAGAAAATCTATTTGTTTGTTCGCTAATAACTCATTCACTACCATAGTCACCAAATTTTACCATCATACCATCACCAAATTTTTTACAATTCTTTTCTGGGTCCTGGAAAGGGTGGACGTCTACTTTTTCGAAACACAAATAGTTAAAATCAGAGATATTAATTAAAAACTTTGTAAAACGATCATTTTTGTCCTCATTTATACTTCCTTGTACGAAGTAGAAAGGACGTATAGTAATAGCGAAAAATTTAAGGTATCATATTTCAACGAAAATATCTATTTTGACCTCTGTAGAATGAAATTTAATGATGTTTTTGAGTGACTTTTGTACGTAAGAATAGAATAAAGGGCTTCTTTTCTCCAAAGAAATTATAAAACTGATTTAAAATGGATTATGAAGAGATTTTTTCGTGGCGTCTGTGCGTACGTACGTATGTATGTATGTATCTCGAATAACTCAAAAACGAGTAACCTCGGAACGTTGAAATTTTGTATATAGGCCTGCTTTAATATAAGCCTGCTGCAGATGGGCGCCTCCTATTTTGGTTTGCAATGGGCAGCACCAAAAGTATATAAATTTATGTATACATATCAACTATGTTACTCGGCTCAGGGAGCTCAGTTTTTTTATTGTTATATGCTGACAAATTGGGCATTTTTTGCTTTACAAATGACTGAATTAAGTTGTTCTTATCTTCCGGCTAAGGTTTTTATTCCTTTAGTAAA
This sequence comes from Stegodyphus mimosarum, assembly GCA_000611955.2. Lineage (NCBI taxonomy): Eukaryota > Metazoa > Arthropoda > Arachnida > Araneae > Eresidae > Stegodyphus > Stegodyphus mimosarum. Next base: position 260,999 of record KK116414.1, read on the forward strand.
TCCGCATGCAATATTTGTAGAATTACCAACGGCCTAAGCCTAATCAATTTCTCATGGCGGACAAATTTGTTTGCATTTGAAACTTAGGAGAATATTGGATTTGTTGCCAGTCTAGAGAAACTAAGCTTCGCAACAACAAAGATAACGCCTTCTGTTATTATTGCGAATTAAATCATGCACAATCCATTCTGGAATTTATTCAAGGAAATAAGTGTTTAAGATTTACTTTGTAATTTGTAATATATATATATATATATATATATATATATATATTTGCCTTGTTGCGAACTGAGAACTGAATTAATTGAATGAGAAGTACTGAATCATCTGTGAAAAACTGTTTCTTTTTTTTTTGTTATTTTTTTAATTTCTTTTACATCTTTTACACATCTTTTTAGATTTATTATAGTATTTGAATCGAACATGCTGCAACGATTAGGTAATTCTTCAGATGATACACATAATTTTTGTGCATTGTGATGATTTATAAAATGAATGAGATGTAACGCTATTAAGAAGCTAGCGCCAGAATGTCGCTGTGGTAAACAAACATAGTGAATTTTAAAGAGTGCTTTTATTCTATTGTAGTGTATGTGCTATCGATGAAGTAGATTTAATTCAATCCAACAAGTTTATATGAAATGCAAAATGCGTATAATTTAATATTGCTTCCGTACAAGGAAGACATGTGGTGGATACATCAGATTTTTCCGAGTGGCAAGAGTCTCGCTTGCTGGAGATGAAAATCTGCTTTATTTCTAAAGTTGTTGCCGGTGCTCGCTTTCAAATCGCAGAGTTTGTTAATAAAAATTTTCGAAGTTTTACAGTGAAATAAAAATATCATTACCAAACATTAAATACATTATTCCCGATTCCTAAAATTCGGGGGAAGCCATTTCGACTGCGTACGATTTTAATCAGCCGAGATATTAATTAAAAACTCCGAAAACATTAATTTTCGCATTCATTTTTCCGAGTGGCAACATTCTCGGACATTGAAGATAAAAATGATTTATTTCAAAATATGTTGCTACTGCTCGCTTTCAAATCGTAGCGTTTGTTAATAAAAAATTTGTAATTTTTTCAAAATCTATACATATAAGGAAGAATGTATGTTTGTGTGTTTTTTGTTTGTTCGCGATATTGATTTCTGATTAATTATGATCAATTGTTTGCCATATTCGATTGACTAAAATTGAATATAAGTAAAATATTGGATGGAACTTGAGCTTTTACTACCATTTGATTAGAAAGACGAAAATCATTAAAAATGGCGTGCGAGTGTTGCTGATATAATGAGAGAGAATTACTTTATTTTTCTGCCAAAATTTTTATATGAGTTTGTCAGGACTGAGTGTTCTGTGCATCATTTTTGGAAACATAATAAAGTCTGTAATAGGGTTCTTCTCCTCAAGTCCTGAACTGGAACAGTGAGCTGATGAAACGTAAGCTTTGTTCTGCTGTAACTGCTGTGCTGGATAATAACTGCACGTGAAGGGATTTGAAATCCTCTTTTATTAAATCACTATTATTTACACACTTCCCAACTCGGGAGAGATACAGAAGGTAAAAGACCGCAACTCGGGTCGAACTTAACAATCAAATAAATTTAAAACTAAACCTAAAATAGAACTTAAATCAAACTTTGCTTCGCAGAGCAATTCGCGGAAGTTGGCCTCTCACTAAATGGTGAGTAGCAAGATATACTAATACTAGCGCACTTCAGATTGCTTCAATATGCGATCACGTAGCAAGCACTATGGCTTATAAATTTTAACTGCTAGGTGGTCAGGCGAACGTCGAGCAGACTGACCGTGATCTGAGACTAAAGCTCTCTCACAGTGAGAGGTTTCTACCTCTGGTTTAAATAGTACTTGGCTGTACTTCAAAATTAGCATACGCTGAAAACGCGCGCTTCTTTTGACGGGAAGTTGAAACAGAGAGGAGATAGAAAGATTTAAATTAAAATAAAACTTGGTTAGTTTAACTAAAACCTTACAAGTTTCATAACACATCAGACTGAAAAATGTATGACTACGAATCGTAATTTTTGCATCGTTATTAAAAAAGCAGTACAACGATATCTTTCTCTCTGTTGTTAGACACATTACTCTCAATTTAACTTAACCGCTATCGATTACTTCCGCTAGTTATAAATATTTGAGAAATCTAGAAGTTTACTTAGTATCTCGCATCTCTTTAATAATTTTCTTCTGAAATGTCTCGCTGGAAAGAATACAATAATTTTAGTGTTAAATTATATAAAGATTTTTAGCTTGTAATATAGCGAAATCGTCAGTTAACAAAGTGAACGTTAATATAAATAAGACAAGAATGTTAGGAAATTCAATTTCAGTTTTTTCTCTTCCAGCTGTTGCTGTTGCAAGATAAATTCTGAAGTTTCATATTATGTATAACAAATACTTCATATATGACGTTATTTTATACGACATTACTTTTCTATATTTCTAACGCTTTCAAAAAAGTATGCAGAATCTGTGCGTCATAAAACTTATTAGCTTAGATTTATAATAATTATCAGTTTAAATTTACCTCTGCTGTATTTAGAGATATATGAAAATAAATTGTATAATTGTTTACTCAATTAAAATTATAAATCATTATTGGTTACAGAATGTACAAACCAAATTATTTTCTAACAATAAAAGTGAATAAAAGTGAGATATCAGTTTTTAAGTTTTGTTACCCTTTTAATCCTTTATAATAAGTAACACTGTAAACATCTTTCTTACATTCGCTGATTAAACTGATTTGCATGATTTATAATGGATAATCAATATTTAAGATTTGTTACTACTTGATCCTCTTGAAAACAATATTTTAGATGCATCATTATAAAGAACGTCATTGATTCATATAATGCATCTAATTCGTACTGCTCTTTACATTTAAAGTTTTCACTGCAGTCTAGAGGTAAAAATGAAAGAGAGAATAATTTGTCAGAAAATTTAAAAGAACTTTCATGCATACTGTAACCTATATTTTCAAAGTACTTTAAAGATAATAAATATAGTTTTACTTAGTGGAAGAAATTTACAGATAAATAAAAATAATTTCTTCCGTTTTAACTGATATTTATTCAGTTTATTAATTTAACTTTTTCGCAGTGATGAATAGTTTGTAATTATTTGTCAACCAGTGATTCAGAGTATGAATAATACGTACAAAGATTAATTAGCCGCAACATTTTAATTTGGACTCACGCTAGTTAATTTTTTTAGGATATTTTATTCTAATAATATAATTAAGAACAAGTCTATTATCTTTTTATATAATATTTAAAAAAATGAAAAGATACAACAACTTTAGAGCAATAATATGACTCCGCGTTTTGTTACAATATTTTTCTTCTGTAAACAAGAAGTTGTAGAGACATTAGGTTGTTTTCGAAACAGGAGACCTCTAAGAAACGGACCTCTCGAATATGCACCGAGAGCGCTGACCACTACACCACGAAAGCATGCTAAGAAGACGGGAGAAATACCTCATATACTGCCCCTTTTAAAGGACGACTGGGGATTAGGTGACCCAATCGCCAGTTTAACAAACATTAGGTATTTTTTGAAAGCTGGAGAAATGAAAAATGAGCATGCCCTCGCCGGGATTTGAACCACGGACCTGCACCCAGTGTGTTGACAACTACACCACAAAGGCATGCTCAGAAGGCGGAAGAAATACCATATAAAGGGAGATTTTTCATATGCATTTAAACAATAAAAATTACTGTCAATATTTTAATACTATAATATAAAATTCAATGAATTTCATGATAATAATTATCCATATGAAAATACTTAATATCATTTCTTCCCTTCGAATATTTAGGCTTTTTTATACGTATCGACTCTTACTACAATTTCTGCAAGTAATAAATTATGAAGAATTTGGAATGTTATCCCTTCTTAACTTAAACATGAACGCAGGAGTTATTCAATTTTTTTTCTCAAATCTTGCAGTATTTAGAGACAGAAAAACTGCTGATGAAATGAAAAAAGAAAAATCGAACGAAATCAGTGTCGAAATGGACCACGGAAGTTAATTTTCGCAGGTGAAAACACGCTTTTTTGTCGGAAGCACCAGACAGACATAACATGTTTGCGTCTGCCTTTCTGCAGTCTTAAAAAATCTCAAGCAATTCAAAAAGTACTGGAAAATGATTTTAAGTGCTCTGAAAAATACTAAGATTCTCACACAAATCTGATTAAACTAGTTTAATCAGATTTGTGTGAGACTTGTGTGGGAGTTTAATATGCCTTTAGCATTAGTTATAAGCTTCCGAAAAATTTTTCTTTTGAAGTTTTGGTGAAAGGAAACACTATAGAATTTCAAAGGACATTCGACAAATGTCAAAATACTTTTGTTGGAACCCGGTGAAAAGGTTTTGAAAATTAGCATGGAAAACAAATAAAGATAATGAGATTTTAAGGGCTTCATAAGATATATGATTTTACAAACACCAGCACTTGAAGGAAATTTGTGAAGAAGTATAAAGACATTTAGCATTCCTAAGTAAGCGTGATATGCGAATGGATCATAAATATATGCAGATAAATACAGAACTATATAAGCAACAGTATCCAATCCATACAAATCTATAACTTGCAGCGAATCGAGAATATTTTATAATTAAATAATTAATTTTTCCCTTTCTTTTTTGTAAAATAGAAAATTTGGAGACGCGTATTCTAAAATTATTGCGAAACGTTATCAGAAGATTCCTGAAAGTTTTAAACAAAGAAGAGAAAATAATTTTTCTTTACTGCTACAGTTAATCTTTTAGCTAGAGCAATAACTTTCAGAAAATCTTTTAAGCCTTTGTAAATTGGGCTTTGAAAAAGAAACGTTTTAAGTTTAAATCTTATAAAGCCCAATTGAAGTCGGCGCAAAGTAAAACAAAACATATTATTTTTAGCTAAGAGCAATATTGGAGCTTAGACATCAAAACATTAATATGACTTTTCATGTTTATCATGCTTCATTTGTTTCCATAAATTCGTGCTAAATTAGTTGTTATGCTTCTTTTTTATTATTCTATAGAGTTTGTCTTTCCTTGGGAACATACTCTAATTCAAAAAATTGAACAGACTTGAAAAGAATTATTGCTGCATCTGAAATTAATTACAAAGTTTAAAAAACCCTCTCTTATTTAATAGAACTTAGAACATAAATGAAGTTTTCGTACTCACAGATATCAAGCACCGTTTGTAGCGATGAAACTAAAGTAATAGTCAAATTTAAATTAAACTTAGAGGAATGAGCAAAAACTACACATTTAAATTTAAATTGAAGTTGGCTCAAACCTCTAACCTCTGACCGGTATAACAATTTCAATTTCAGCAGCAAATAGCGCAAAGCCGAATAATAACAAATTTAACAGAGATGGCAGAACTAAACGTTGTCTCGAGAGGCAGAAACACGCTCTGTCTTACAATCCAAAAAACAACAGCTTAAATAATCTCAAACTCGTTTACATTTCTAATGAGGAAATGGAAAGGAGAAGTTACAGTAAAGGCTAAAATTATAAGAAATAACTGGTTAATTAAAGTAATAATTGCTATAATTCACATAGTTACATAAAAGTGCTCAATAGTTTTCAAATATCTAATAATCATCCAAACAAACCTAAAGTCAAAACTGTTAAGAAAAATTTAATCTATCAAAACAGGATTTCATTCATCTCGGAAACAATTTTGCACGTTTGTATCTATTAACGAAATTATCTAAATTGATGACAGTAATGAAATAGATGGGCTATTTTTAACGGGGTGACAGGTACAAGAAAAAAAATCACTCGTTGTTTGAAATTGTGGCCGAAATTTGAATAAAATAATCTATAGTTATTTTTAGTTAACTTTGATTATTTCTAAAGTCTTGATACTAATGGAAATGAAATTTACAATTTAGGTTTTTATTGTAAATCGTATGATCACAGGTCATTTGCCTGAAGATTTATCCTAAAACTGCATTTGAGCGTGAGACTTATTTCCTAAGAATATCCCTCAAATTAAGCTATTAACGTGAGATTTATAAAACAGTTCGGCTAAATGCACTGATTACAAAAACTCTTTTAAGGAAATTTGTTCTAAGAAATTTATTTTTCATAGACTTAAGAGTTTAAATATTTTGTTAAGTGTAAATTGTAAAAAAGCTTACAAGCGTAAATAAAAAAATGTACTATTTTCTGCTTTATGTATATAACATAAATTTTGAGACTTATTTTTTATTTTAATATCCGAAATTACTTAATGCTTTCAGATTGTTGAAACTTTTGTTTACAGCAAATTATGCAGTAAAGTTTATTCAAAACCGAAAGTATCTTAGTTCTCTAATAATTTAGAGAGAGGAATTTGCAGCTCTAATGTTCTCAGACATTCAGGTTTTAGTGAATTTTCAAAACTTCGATTAACTAATCAACATTTTAATGTTAAATATAGATCAGTATTTCCTTATATTTTTATAATTAGAAGTAATTGAACTAGCGTACAAAAAATTATAATAATTATTAGGATAATATATAATTTGACAAATCTTTAGTGTTATTAGAAAAACATAAAATTAAAAAAGTAATTACAGATTACTTTGAGTACTTTTTCACACATTAAACAAAGATTAAATGAATGAAAAAATATTAATTGTTTACATGTTTAAAAGGGATAATTTTATACAGGAAAGGATTTCTGCATATCTAGAAAAATTTTAATTTTGTTCCTAATGTTCAAGAGAAAATTTTCCAAACCCTAATTACTCGAGGCGTAACAACTCTTTCGCTTTCAATTTTCATTCTACACATTCAATGTTATCTTGTCCAAATTCTTTCTAAGTAATTAGTTCATTAGTTGAAATTGACTATTCTCGGCTGAGAATTTAGCTAAGTGACATTAAGATAGGTAACTCTCGTGGTAAACTTTAATGAAAGGATATGCTTAGATACTGTGCTTTGATATTCAGCGCTGCAACACGGAGATCCACAAGGAGAAAGCATATCAGTATCCGTTTCTTCGAGATATTCAGAAATAAGCAAACATATTTCAAAGAACGCAGCCTTATTTCTTGCACTTTAAACCGAAAGAACTACAATAATCATGAAAGATTCATATACCCTGGCGTATTCAGAATTCAACTTGAATTTCATATATCTAAAACAACAACGTGAGGTCGTATAAATTTATTTTGCTTCATTCTTCCGGTGAAATGCAAACATATGGCCATTCTAAAGCAGGCTCCTATTTGCATCTAGAGAAAAACAGCAAAAATGAGCAGATCGCGCTCGAGTTATCTTAAATGTACCTAAGAAACCTCAGATTAGATTTAACTGAATTTAAGATGAAATTCAGCACATATGTAAACACGCATTTGTGTAGCTGTCAGTACTTTATTATGAATTTCTGAGTAGTTTTCTTCATCGTTTGCTTGAAATCCAGTGTTTCATTCCTTAATGCAAGGGATTTTGTAATTCTTTTTATCTAACAATCTGTATGTGGTTGATTTTCTTACTTTCCATTGTTTTTGTTTTATTTCACCTCGGTTAAGTCTATCTGTTATTATTCTGTACAAATATATTGAGAGTATGCACGTAGAAAGATGGACTTATGTTATAACGCCGACTCCAAAATTAGTCTACGATTTTAGAATGTAAAATGTTTTTTTTTTGTTTTTGTTTTATTTTGTTTTTTACATATTTTAGAAAAGTCAAGTTTTTCCGATCACGGAAACTATTTAACAGAGCACATAATATACTTTCTTCGAGATATTACTCATGTTCGAAGAACTTCCTTGAAATGCAGAAAACTTGAAAGAACTGATTTTGAAAGAAAAAAACAATACTGAAAACTAAACTCAAAAATCCCTTTTTACGCTTATAAGAAGTGTTCTAGCGTATTTTAATATTTCGATATTTCCTTACCCAGAACAGTTGTAATTACATATTTGTTCCTCGTATTTGCAAGAAGAGAATGAAATAAATATAAAACAACAACAAAAACAAAACAAAAAAAATCTGCAAGGTTTCAAATTTTAAATTACGTCAAAATGGGCGTTTTTTAACATTTTGTGTGTTACCTTTATTTATTAAATACCATGTTCTTCGCACTTAAACCATAAAATTCAGTTCAATAGCAATATCGCAAAATAATTTTAAAATGAGCAGATCTTTAGAATTTCCAATACACAACCCTTTCCAGTCGCGCGCGCTGGACATAAAAATGTTTTTTTTTCGTACAACGTTGCCATTGCTCGCTTTCAAATCCTTGAATTTGTTAATCAAAAATTCGTTTCGTCCCTTTGGACTAAAAATATCGCTTGATAGGATATATTTTTAGATATGAAAGATTTGTTTCCATATTTTATGTCTCAATGCGAGAATAAATTTCTGGAGTAATAAAATGCCGTTAAACAGAATGTCACTGTTTCTAAGTGCAATATAAATATTCGACATTTAGAAATGGAGTATTCTGATCATCATGCTGTTTAAAGAAAGAAAACTTTAAAAAGACAATTGTCCTCTTTCTGGGATTCGAACCACTGATATTACAGCTGCCAGCTAGACGTTAGCCACTTACACCAAAACAGCATGCTAGGAAAGTACGAGAACTCTTGTAAGATTATTTATAAAGTTTCAATTCCAAATTTATTCGACTTTCCAAATTTAATGCACTCGAATCTAGGAGTCACACAAAACGGCGCTAAAATTATGCAAATATAAATTACACATTAAACACTAAAATAGTAATACAGTCAGAAAACACTAAAATAGTAATACAAAGTTCACTATAAAGTATTCTGATTATTTATTTACTTAAATTTGAAGATCGTAATAAAGCGAATGAGTGAAAAACGTTTTACGTATAGGGTATAGAGACAGATTGAAAAAATATCTTAAAGAATGAATTATCATCCGGAAAGAAATTCATACACTGCGTTTGTTTTGAATTTTTTATCCACTTTTTTAGAAACTGTTAGACTCCTTGCCTATTTTGCAACATTAAAGATTCCTGTGCCGTGTGTAGATTGAAAAAGTAACTTCACAAGCCCTGTTTGAAAATATATAAGAGGTTCTTATTTTCCACATCCACTTTCAAGGAACTTTTCTAATCATAGATTAATTTACATTTTAGTCAGTTTAAGCTAATTTATAGTTAGAGCTTAACCTGCAATGATTTGTTAAACCTACGAAAATCCAGCGTAACAAAAGGTGCTTTTAAAAGTCATATGCTTTTTAGTTCTTCTTATCTGTAATTTTGTTTACAGATGAAATCCTATATTAGGGCATTTAAGAGTAAAAACGTAACGCGCTCTTATTTACTCAAAGAAATATTATTCTCTATTCTATAACATTTTCAGAAAGAGGCAATAATAAGAGTAAAGTGAGCAAGAAGTAAATGAAGAAGTTACAACTTAATCTTCTTCAAATTTGTGAATCAACTATTTTTTTCCTTCCTGGAACCATTTAAAAGAACTGCCTTTAATCATCGGAAGAAGAAACATTTTATTCTGTGTTAAACTTCAAGCCAAAGAATCATTTTATAATTCTGTTTTTTAAATTTTATTTATTTATTTTTATTTATTTTATGCTATCTTCAGTAATTGACTCAGAAATAATTCTAATAATGAATATGTTTTGCTCAATGACAACTCTCAGCATAGCTTTTTTCTTTCGAAATCCGTTCTCTCAAGTTTTCTGCATTTCAAGGAAGTTCTGCGAACATGCGTAATATCTCGAAGAAAGTATGTTATGTGCTCTGGTAAATAGCTTCCGTGATCGAAAAAACTTGACTTTTCTAAAATATGTAAAAAACAAATAAAACAGAAAAATAATTTTACATTCTAAAATCGTAAACTAATTAACATAACTGCTTATAATAAATCTGCGTCCAAAATTATGCAAATAAATCACGATAAAAAGAAGAGCATTTTTGGCCACATGGCACTGTTTTACTGAAATCTAGTTCAGTTCCATTTGAAATAAAATCCTTGAGCTTTGAGGGGGTTTTATTTTAGTGTTATAAAAGTCTTTAATTAATTTTAAAAGAATATAATAAAGCACTCACGGCACAGAGAAGCTCATCGGATTTTATAATTATGACTTGTTGAAATCTTCGAATCTGACCTTCCCTCGATAAAGTTCGAACTCCTGGTATTTTAATTAGTTGCAATTTTGTTTTTAGCTTTTAACTACATTTTCTTCCAACTTTTGGCCTAAGGGTGACTGTTCAAAAACCTTTATTACAAGTTGCCTTCCTTATCGGTGTAACATCAGTTTCTTGAGTTCTTTAGTTCTATGTAATTATTATAGGATTTGTATATTTTATAAAATTTTCAAAACCCTTTTCTTTGGTATCTGAAGTATTAAATGATGCCTTTGGCCGTGGGAATGACTTATGTAAACCGTTGAACATTCTTTTTAGAGCTCAAAATGAATCCATTTCAAGCGGATATTTTCCAGATTTTATTTGTCGAGTCAGTTTTGCAGCAATTTCCCCGCTCAGAATAGGAATAATAATTGTGTATCTAACTAAAGGAGCATTTAATATCTTGTCCAGGTTTTTTTTATTGTACAGACAACTGCCAACTTCAGAGTGGAAGAAACGAAATTAAGTACAAGGTAAGGCCTGTATACAGATGAGTATATACCCTTTATATTTTCTAAGATGGCCTACGATACCACACTAAACTGGTCTTTCGTTGAATTATTCACCTGAGAAAGGTATGTTATTTATCAATATTTCTTTAAGTTCTCAGAAATACAGGAAAATTTTAAGGGCGGTCATCCTAGCAAAATGGTAGTAACAAAAGAGTTCGTTGTATTTATTAATAAGATTTCAAAGAATTATTGAAAGAGCTAATTCATGAAAGTTTCAGATCCCTATATGTTTTTAAGCGATAATAATACACAGTCCAGTCACATTAATGTGACCACCACGTACTTTCCATGTCAGAGTTAAATAACCAATCACAGAAGGCAGGTGGCAGCACAGTGCAGTTGAGCGTATATAAAGGGTGTGTGAGGGCTTCGGAAAACATTTCAATCGTTGGCGTAATGCAGAAACGAAGCGATTTATCCGACTTCCAAAAGGGCATGATCATTGGCTTTCGGGCCAAGGGTGGAAGCATTTCCTAAACGGCTGAGTTTGTGAACTGTTTGCGTGCCGCCGTGGTAAAAGTGTACCGTGCATGGCAAAATGGGACTGTCCAAAATCAGCGACGTGGCAAATGTGGTGCACCACGGGCCATAGATGACAGAGGCGAACGACGGTTGCGGAGATGCGTTCGGGCAGATAGACGGGCTACCGTTGAGCAACTGACCACCAAAATGAACCAAGGGGCTACCAAAAGTGTCTCCCAAAGTACTATTCAGCGAACATTGCTGCGTCTGGGCCTCCGAAGCAGACGCCTGGTTCGTGCACCTATGCTGACTGCTGTTCATCGACGGCGAAGGCTAGAATTTGCACGCCAGTACAGCAGCTGGACGTCCACTGAGTGGCGACAGGTTGCGTTTTCGGATGAATCGCGTTTTATGCTCCATCGGACAGATGGACGTTGGCGTATAAGGCGTGAAACCTCTGAAAGGAACCACCCTGCAACCATTGCCGGAACGGTCCAAGCTGGAGGCGGGAGCATTATGGTCTGGGGAATGTTTTCCTGGCATTCTCTAGGTTCACTGATCATTGTGGAAGGCACAATGGATCAATACAAGTACGCATCTGTCCTTGCGGACCATGTTCACCCCTACATGCGCATTGTTTTTCCTCAGGATGATGGCATCTTCCAGCAGGACAATGCGAGGTGCCATACAGCTGCCAGTGTACGTGCGTGGTTCGAAGAGCACCAGGATGAGTTTACCGTCCTCCCCTGGCCAGCAAACTCACCTGACTTAAACCCAATCGAGCATCTGTGGGACCATCTCGATCGAGTTGTTCGCGCCATGGATCCTCAACCGCGTAATCTAGCGCAGCTGGCCACGGCATTAGAGTCGGCATGGCTCAACATCCCAGAGAACACCTTCAGGGACCTATGTGACTCTCTTCCTGCACGTCTCGCAGCAGTCCGCTCTGCGAAAGGTGGTTATTCTGGCTTTTGACAGATGGTCACATTAATGTGACTGGACTGTGTATCTAGAATATCTGATCAATTTGATTAGCTGGAAAATGTGCTGGGACTTTTGGTTCGAAAATAGTAATCCTGAGCGCTTTTTGTGATAAAACACTATCTTACATAAGCACGATTTTGATGAAACCACTTCAAATACATTTTATTTACGTACCATCTAAACTATTGTAGGCTTAATCGATTTCAAAGAATGTTTTTCTGGCCTTCGAGGTTTGTTTCTTTGAAAATCAATTAACCATCGAGAAACTTTGATCCTAAACATTTTTTATGAAACGAACGTTTTTAACTCTGTAATTAAGCTCTGTAAGGATATTTTGTTAATTAGCATGCAAAGAACGAATGCTTGCTAACGAATGAAGCATTTAATGCTAAGATTTAATACTGTTTCTTTTGCGTTTAACAAGTTCTTAACACTCTACTTAAACAATTTTTTAGGTCTTTAGATTCAGTTGCACAGGAATTAGCTTTGTTTTTCAACAATTAAATAAAATACTTTTACTTAAGTCGAGGGTACTTCGTTAAATAATTGCTTCTTTCTAGTTTTAAAAAATAATTGTTTTCTGGTTTTCATAAAAAAATAAGGGTACATTTAAAATTCTGCTTACGAACTCAGTTTGGTCCATAAATATAAAAATTTTGCTTACGATTTAATAAAATGGAATTGATATATTCTAAACATACGCAAAGCTTAATTAAATTATTTTGCATATCAAAGTTAAGCAATAGGTGCAGAAATATAATTTTGCCCCTTTAAGCCTTAGGCAAGCAATAGCTATAAGCAACACCTATACCAGAAACCCCCATGAAATCATCATTTTCAGCTACAAAGTCTTGTAAAACCTGTGGGTAAAATACACTTTAGCACGGCTTTCATATTGCGCATTCAAAAAACAGATCAATACCTAACTTAAATAAAAATTCCTTTTAACTTCAGACGTTTTTACTTCTGTTGTTTTAAACTATAATTTAAAAAGCTGGTTTGAAATATAATAAAAATTGATACTGATATAAAATAATGCATTTAATTTTTTACCTCTCATCTTTCTAGGTATTTTTTACCGTTATGACATCTGAAATAACGATTATTACGAAACTCTTCATATAAAATTTCATCTACATATTTAACAGCTTCATTTAAAGTTAATATAATCACATTTATTATTTGTTTTAAGTATAGAAAACGCCTTCATATTAAATTGACTCCGTTGAAAGACCACTTAAAATGACAGAGGGATTAAATTCTTTAATGTTTTAAAAAATAATATTAATTAACTTGAATTCTCATAGTTTGTGTAATCAAATTTGTTTAAAAAATTAGCCCATTAAAAAAAAACCTTTGTTATTAATGAATGCATAGTGCGGCTTTAATTATTTGCTAGCTTGCATGAGTCTTGGATATTTATATTTCTATTTTATTGTGAAATTTCTTAGAATTCTAAAAAAAGCTTTAATTAAGCTCTTTGTTATTTCTTTTCATTTCATTACTAAAATCTTTGAAGATAAAAATAGAAGAGCTCTTAGGCAACTTAAATTTTCTAGGGAGAAATAACATCACTAGTACTGGTGCTTAAAATGCATTCAAAAATCATTAGTGCTTAAAATTATTAGTACTAGTGCTTAAAAATGCATTCAAACTGATTTTAAAAACTGATGCAAAAGTGTTGAATATCCGCAAAATGGCAGTAGAAGAAAACTGTTTGATAGATATGAGATTAGTATTTAACTTAACCAGTTATTTGCAATTTCAGCGTTTATTATTATTTAACTTAGCCAGTTACCTACAATTTCAGCCTTTATTATAACTTCCTTTTTCCGGTTGCCTAACCAGAACGCAAAAGAAATAGCCAGTATTTAAACTGAGATTTTTGAAGTTTAAGACAGAGCATGTTTCTGGCTTCCCATGCACGGTTATTGTTAGTTTCCTGCCAGCTCTGATAGTTGTAATTATTCGGCTTTGCGTTACATCGCTGCTGACAATTTGATTTTGACGCTGCGGTAGAATTACTGAGCCAACGTCTTGTAATATACAATTGTGTAGTCTTTGCGTGTTACATTTTATAGCAGATTCCACGTTTAACTTAAATTTGACTATTCTGTTTAGTTTCATAGCCACGATCTGTGACTGATATAAGCTCATAGCACAAGAAAGTGAGTTTATGTTCGAAATTCTGTTTAAATATAAAGATTATATAAAACATTCTGACGACTTATAGTTACTTCAGACGTAGCGATAATTTGCTTCACGTCTGTTAGGGTTATTAGACTACTTATCGCTTCCAAGGCAAGTAAAATTCCACAGAAGGGTTGTTTATTTATTGAAATGCAGTAACACATACAAGTCTATTTGCTGAAGAGAAAGAAAGCCTTTATGGAAAAAGTTTGATGAAAACATTTGCTATTATTTCTGTGACACATAGCGGTAAACAGTGAAATAGTGAAAGCACTCATTCAGATAGCCTGTTGACCGGGATTTAAATCCAAGCTACTACTTTACAGTGCTATTAGCCACTCAGCAACTCATGAGAAATTGCATATTAAATGAGATGCATAAAATGCGTATTATGAGAAACTGCATATTAAATTTATTTTAAATGATTGGTGAGATTATTAGAGGTTTTAAGCAACAAGAATCAGCATAATATTCATAACGTTGCAGAACTAGTTTTGAAATTTAGATACAGAATCTAATATATAATTGATTTGTACGTCTGCAGCTAAAGAAGAAGTTTCCGTATTTAAACTTTGAAACTAACTTTGAAAATTTATGAATGTTATGCTGATTTTTGTTGCCTTAACGTCTCCAATATTCTATATTAAGCGTGTTTTTTAACTCAGAATTTGTGTGGTGTTATGCTCGGTGATAGTAAGTGATGATTGGATGCTCAAGAAAGACGAATAAACAAATGCATTCCTACTACAGGACAAGACTGCATAAAATGCTAGATGAACTAGATTAGAGAAAAATTTAGTTCGTTAACGAAACGCTTACCGAGATGTGCATCGAATGGGTTGCTTCTGTCAACGAAAGTTTTTTTTAAATCAATTTATTCATGTCAAAGAAATATTTTTCAAAGATGTGTGAAGTAAAGTGCAGAGTTATTAAGTTTATCGATACAGAAAATGTGAAACATATGCAATGCCCTCGCCCGAATTCGAATACTAACCGAATGTTTCCAGTGCTAGCCGAATATGCTTTCCAGTTACATCACGAAGACACGCTGAAAGAAGAGACAGAAATACCTTATACAAATTTTAAGAATCTGCCTTTGAAATTAAGAATCTAGTTTCTTCAAGCAATAAAGTAAGAATATATGGGCAAAGAGTACAAATTCTCCCGAATCTTTAAGATGAAGGAAACATGTTTCGATCACAATTTCAGTCTTGTTTTAGACCCTTAATTCACATTTCTTGATATTTATTTCATATTTGTAGAATTATATAAATATTTTATGCAAAGTTTAAATACCCCTAATGCAATGGAATTTCAATTATTCTTTCATCAATGTTTTAAATTGTTGTTTTTTATATATCCCACCTTATGGTGTTGGTATTTTTCTTAATCTAGGTAGCAGTTCAGAAGTGCAACGCTGTTTCTTAATGTCCATACTTACTGTATGGACATTAAGAGTAGTAGGAAAACAGGCTGAGAATTATCTGTACGGTGTCTTCTTCGATGACATGACGTAGTATCTGTAGAGCAACATTCAAAGTAGATAAACTCAAATAAATTGGTTACTATCACTTCAAACACTTCTTGTCCAGAAGATATAGTTCACAGATCTTGGGCTGGGGTCGGCAAATAATCGGGGAGCAATTGGTACAAGATGCTAGGGCGCAGAACCGTATAACAGCTAGAAAGGAAAGAATAAAGAAAAATAGAATAAAAAATGTAATTAATTCAAATTCATTTCATATTGTAAGCATGAGCTGAACTTTATGCTCTAAACACAGAACTGGCAATACGGGAGACACAGTTGGATACTTAATTATCGTTAAATAACTATAAGAAATAAAAAATTAATAATTAATACTCATTAATAGGGTTTATTCAAATATCTGATATAAAAAACGACAGTTTTTGAGTCAGTCGATGTTTTTGAGGAAAAAATAAAGAACGTCATTTTCAAGAATAACTACGCACAAGATAATCATAAAATAACTTGACTTACCGGTGACCTCGAAAGCTCAGAAAGGGATTTAATGGAGCTTTTGCAGCTTATGCGCGGGTAGACGTGCCTTCGAGATACACGAAAATAGGGGTAGAACAGGTATCACGTTTACTAGTAACGTAATCTTATCGAGAAAGTATTTATTGGAAATACTTAGAATTCATATTAACTGAAGCTCCCTAGCAATAACAATTTTGTGTGAGTACTGATGAAAAGTACTCTTAAAACTATTCTATAATTTGCCCTGAATTACTAGTTATCCTTCCGTAAAGTGCAAGAAACAAGATCTTCAAATAAACATTCCATTATTCTGGGACACTCCCTTGCAAATTTGTTCTTTTTATAACCTCGCAATTAAGAAGACTAATGAGAGGTGTTGGTTCCGACCGCGTGGCCTAATGACCACTGATTTTAAATCTCTCGCCTCATTAAGGTTGCATTGCTGCCGGGGAAAACGGGAGCGAGAAGCTCAGAACGGTTATTACCCAAACTCGAACGAATCCCTGGCTTTCTCGCCAAAGAGGCGATAAATGTCCAAATTATACACAGTCCAGTCACATTAATGTGACCATCTGTCAAAAGCCAGAATAACCACCTTTCGCAGAGCGGACTGCTGCGAGACGTGCAGGAAGAGAGTCACATAGGTCCCTGAAGGTGTTCTCTGGGATGTTGAGCCATGCCGACTCTAATGCGTGGCCAGCTGCGCTAGATTACGCGGTTGAGGATCCATGGCGCGAACAACTCGATCGAGATGGTCCCACAGATGCTCGATTGGGTTTAAGTCAGGTGAGTTTGCTGGCCAGGGGAGGACGGTAAACTCATCCTGGTGCTCTTCGAACCACGCACGTACACTGGCAGCTGTATGGCACCTCGCATTGTCCTGCTGGAAGATGCCATCATCCTGAGGAAAAACAATGCGCATGTAGGGGTGAACATGGTCCGCAAGGACAGATGCGTACTTGTATTGATCCATTGTGCCTTCCACAATGATCAGTGAACCTAGAGAATGCCAGGAAAACATTCCCCAGACCATAATGCTCCCGCCTCCAGCTTGGACCGTTCCGGCAATGGTTGCAGGGTGGTTCCTTTCAGAGGTTTCACGCCTTATACGCCAACGTCCATCTGTCCGATGGAGCATAAAACGCGATTCATCCGAAAACGCAACCTGTCGCCACTCAGTGGACGTCCAGCTGCTGTACTGGCGTGCAAATTCTAGCCTTCGCCGTCGATGAACAGCAGTCAGCATAGGTGCACGAACCAGGCGTCTGCTTCGGAGGCCCAGACGCAGCAATGTTCGCTGAATAGTACTTTGGGAGACACTTTTGGTAGCCCCTTGGTTCATTTTGGTGGTCAGTTGCTCAACGGTAGCCCGTCTATCTGCCCGAACGCATCTCCGCAACCGTCGTTCGCCTCTGTCATCTATGGCCCGTGGTGCACCACATTTGCCACGTCGCTGATTTTGGACAGTTCCATTTTGCCATGCACGGTACACTTTTACCACGGCGGCACGCGAACAGTTCACAAACTCAGCCGTTTCGGAAATGCTTCCACCCTTGGCCCGAAAGCCAATGATCATGCCCTTTTGGAAGTCGGATAAATCGCTTCGTTTCTACATTACGCCAACGATTGAAATGTTTTCCGAAGCCCTGACACACCCTTTATATACGCTCAACTGCACTGTGCTGCCACCTGCCTTCTGTGATTGGTTATTTAACTCTGACATGGAAAGTACGTGGTGGTCACATTAATGTGACTGGACTGTGTAGATGAGAGCTTCGCATTGCTGTGTCATTGCTGCCACAATGCATCTTAACGTCACAGAACCAATTTTTCTGTCATTTGGAAGAACGGCTGTTAAGTCTGATTTTCAATTATATATGTCATTATAATTGCACAGTTCTGAAACTACTCAGCCTTTTAAATGGTATGAATCATTAAATGTCAAATATAATTCAATTTCAATCACATAAATGGAACATACGAGACATAGAATGGTAATATCGCATTTCCAATGCTTGAACATTTTGAATTACAGCCCTATTTTTTAACTATCAATATATTTTACGCCTCTTGTAAATACATATTTAATATGGTGCTTTTGTACAGGAAAGGTTAATGAGATTTATGTAGTAAAATATATTAATCTATTGTGGGAAGTGTATTTACTCATTAGCTAAAAAATAGAATACCATTTTATATATCAAACGTCTTTGTTCTAAACTGGTATAATCTTCATGCAATAATTTAAGTGCAAATGTCGTAATACAGATGCAGAAGTGCGATATGAAACGTTACGTACAATACGAACATTATCGTTGAAGTTATATCGTGGCAGTATCGTAATTTATAGAACTATTATTTTAATATCATAATGATCTTCAGTTTATAAGATGTGAAAACGTTGTGACTGTGGAGATAATGTGTACGGTAAGTATTATTGCTGCCCAGTTTAGTATCGTCGGATCTCCTGCACACTTCCCTAAATTCGAAAAATTGTGCCGTCCCTGAATTTTGCTGTCTGGTTCTTTGAAATTCTAAGTATTCTTTGTCCCTAAGCTTTATGACACGTTACTTCTCTGAATTCTAAACGTTTTGCCTCCCGTAAATCCCGCTGTCTGGTGCTATCTTACTTGCGTTTTAGGAAGATAAAGCAAAACGTTTTCCGCCAAGGAAGGGTGAAGGGAAGCTGCCTGTATTAGAGTCGTTCACCAACAAATGTAACTGAATATAGATAATATATAAGAGGTGCTCTGAACTGCACTTTAGCAACTGCACTCTCTTTTTATCGTAAACATTATTAATAAACTCAAGCAGATTACTAAAATGGTTATTTGTTTCCACCTTTCAATGTACCTAAAAGCAACAAAGGATGGCGTGTTTTAGTTTGCCTTGTGAAGAAAGTTAAATAATGCATTGAATGCATTTATAGTTTTAAAAGGAAAATCACTGTACTTAGCAAGAAAATAAAATTGTCTTTTAAAACCAACCGTTTTTTTTCGCTGCAACTCTTCAGCTCGTTGTCGTTTGATGTATTCTTTGCAACAAGGTAATCTTTCGACTTTCACTGTTAGCAATCCCATATACGGAATCTTCATTTTCTTTCGCAATTGCAATTTCTTCATTTTAGGCTTTTCTTTCTTATTTCATTTGTTTAATGTAGTTACCAGAACATGTGGGAATGAGACAAGTCCTTGATTAATACTGAAATAACATCTTCTTGAGGTTCTAATTCAATAACCATTAAAGAATACATTAGGTTTCCTTAACAACGCTTAATATAATCCATTTTTTCAATTCCAGCGCTGACATCAAAGTAACAGACAATTTTTCCATTCTTCAGTACGTCCAAATCCCATGACTGCTTTCGTCTGAAATAAAAATAAATGTGATTTACCATCGTAAACTTTATGAATTTTTAGTTTAATTTCAGAACGGGAACCTTTAACTCTTTATTCGCTTTCCTTACACATGTATTCTTACCAAATGTAATAAGAACTTGTCTAAGAATTTCAAGATTATAATTAAATTATGTGTAAGACTAAAATTTGTTTAACGAAATTTCTTTGAAGTATGAGTTCTACCTTTAAGGGGTAATGTAATAAGATAACAAAATAATAATAATGAATTGCTTAAATGAAAGTTATAATTGAATAACCGAATTGGAAGCTATAATCGAATCCGAAGAAATGGAAATTAAATTAAAACAGAAATAGAAACTTTAACCAGGTATAATTCATTAATAAAGTAATGAAGAATATTAAATGAAGCAACTTGAATCTATTTATATTTAATCAAATCGTGAAATAAAGAAGTGATATAATTGAACAAATACAGGGATAATAAAATAATAATAAAAGTCGTTGAGAATTTTTCTCTCTTTTTTATTAAATCAAATCCGAATAATTATAACAAGCCCCAGGAAAATTATGCTTATAAGTTCATGCTTTCATTTTACTCAGTAAAATATAAATGTAAACAGAAAGTAAAAGTCCTACTAAATAGAGATTTTATTTTTCTATTAGATGCTTGCTTACTGTTTTATTATTATGTAAACATTATTACACGAAGCGATCGCAATATAATTGAAGCAAAAAATCCTAAAATTTGGATAATAAAAAGAGAAGAAATAATTTATTAAAATGAAAAAATTCATATATTAAAAGTGACAAGAGAAAAAAAAGTATATTTATGCAAAAATTTAGTAAATAGTATTTAAAAAGCATTCTATAAATCCAAACATTAACTGTCCTATTTAAAAGATATTACGAATCTAGATATACACTCATGGACAAAAAAATTAGCGCACCAAGAAATAATTGCGGGATCGTAACGAAACTTGCAATGAAGGTACATGTCGGGGAGATATGCAAATGATTAGAAATGCAGGCTGATTGCGCATTACGTATAGCCGGTAAAGGGCGTTGAACGTCGTACTCTGTGGAGTATAAAACAGGTAACCAAAGCTTTGTTTGAGAGTGCTGAATCATTTACAAAGGAAGAGCTGAGGTAGACATGCCATTACGCCGTGTTTGAAGACAATATGAGCAGTTGTCGCAGTTTGAGAGGGGGAGAATCGTCGCGATGATGGAAGCTGGCTGGTCAGCTAGGCGAGTAGCTCGTCAATTAGGCCGCTCTGATTGTGTTGTGAGGAGGTGTTGGGAACAGTGGACCCGAGAGATGTCATGTAACGAAGACCATTCTCAGGACGCCCTCGACAGACCAGTCGTCGAGAAGACCGCCACATCGTAAGAAATGCACGCGTACAGCCAACTGCTTCATCGGCCGCCATCCAGGCACAGGTACAACCTTCACTAGGGACCCCTGTGTATTCTCGAACCATACGAAGGCGCCTGGCGGAAGGACAATTGGTATCGTGGCACCCATTACGTGTGCTGTCCTTGATGCCTACCCATCGACGCCTTCGTTTGGTGTGGTGTCGAGCACGAGGAAGCTGGACTGCAGCGGAATGGAACCAGGTCATCTTTAGCGACGAATCCAGATTCAGTCTCGGCAGTGATGACAATCGTGTTCGCGTGTAGAGAGCCCGTGGTGAACGTCTCAATCCTGCCTTTGCTGTACAGCGACAAATCGCTCCCACAGCTGGTGTGGTGGTATGGGGTGTCATTGCTTACAATACACGGTCACCCCTAGTATTGTTCCATGGCACCCTGACAGCCCAGCGATATGTTCATGAAATCCTGCAACCACATGTGTTGCCACTCATGCAACGGCTCCCAGGAGTCGTTTATCAACAAGACAATGCTCCGCCTCATACGGCAAGGGTGTCACAAGACTCCGCACTGTTACTACCCTTCCTGGGCCTGCCCGATCCCCAGATTTGTCTCCAATCGAGCATATCCGGGATCATTTGGGACGACGAGTTGGGCATCCCACGAGTTCGAGCGAACCAGAGGCAAGGTTACAGCAAACATGGAACGAAATGTCTCAAGACATCATACAGAACTTGTATGACTCAATGCCCGATCGTATCGTATCTTGCATTCGCGCTAGAGGGGGTCCAACGCAGTATTAACTCCTCCGTTCTTTTGCCTTTTTCTCTGAAATAAATTATCCTTTTTCTTTGATTTCCTTATCATTTACTTATATCAAAGCAGCCATTACGTATGTAAAATTTCATTTCATTTTGACGACTCCTTCTTGGTGCGCTAATTTTTTTGTCCATGAGTGTATATTACTAATTACTAGTCTAATTGAAATATAAAATATTACTAATTACTAATCTAGTTAACAGAAAAAGTGTTACGGAAAAACTTAGATTTATTGATGATACAAAATGTTGCGAAAATGCAACCTCAGTCATAACAGGTTACTTTTGCAACACATGGAAATCTTTGAAGCATTTACTACACAAAAGCACATAACATTTATTGCAACCAGTTATCACTTGACTACCATAGTATTTGCACCTTTTAGTTTAGGTTTTTGAATAATTCTCTATAACGTGATTTGCGAGATCCTTCTCCTTTCGCTCGAGGCTAAATTCTGAATGAAAAATGATCGACCAACACAATCAGTATATGAAGATGAAGGCTATAAATTTTCAAAATAATGTTCCTTTCTTTTCAACAATCCCAGCGAAACTCTTCTTTGAAATTTTTGACATTTTTGGTTCTACAGCAATTTTATAAAGTTTCCAAACATTTGATTTAGCTAAATGAATAAAATTTGTAAAACAGGCAGCTGCCATATCTTTTTTTTACTTGCACTTTATATACATTGTAATAAAATTGTTCAGAAGGTCCATGCCATCTATATATTTGTTTTAATTTCCGATGAGTATAGGTTACTTTATGGATACAGATTTTTTTCTTTTCTTGGGTACCTTTTGGTCACTGAAGGCGGATAAATTGCATCAATGTTAGTTGCCATAGCTATAACGGAATTGTCGTTCCGTTATAGATAGCTATGGGACGTCGTCGAATTACTCCGATGTTTTGTTCTTTATCAAATGCGGTCACATGTGCTCCACTTTCTTCTATTTCCACTTATAATAGCATCATTTCTTAAACTATACTCAAGAATTGCTCCAGCTGCTTGAAATTTCAGTTCATTCAATTCCAGCAACAGGAATAGTCACGTAAACAGTGTTGTTAAAATATATATGTAATAATTTGAAGAACCTTCCACTACACTTAAAATATCTGTTACAACATTTCCACCTAGTCCAAGATCAGTCAATGTCTTTGAAGATTTCCCTGAATATATATCAAAATGACATAAATACTCTTCATAAGAACACATAACTACAAGCTCTGTGCTCAAATGAACGGGTTTCCCTTGAGAAGCATTTTGTATAAATATCTACGAAAATAAGCTATCATTTGCTCATCAATAGGAAGATGTATTGAAAACGAAAATGGAACATGACATGAAACTGGCATTTAAAGTTTTTAATAGATACGAATCTTAGCCAGTTCTTCGGTTTTATCCATTCCTTCATAAATTACAATGCTTCATTCAACATTCAAAACCGTTGTCTCGGATATTCGTTATTTTGCAATAGTTGTTTTCAGGAATCCGTAAAACAAAATACCACTGTCTATGAAAATCTGTGTATACTCACAAAGACACTGCTTTGAACTGGAGTTGGGTCTTCGCAATATTTTAAAAATTGCACAATTATACCAATAAAAATAAAAATAAGAAGCTAATCTTTTGGCACCATTACACAATCTTATGTTTCTATATTATTGGCGTGTCTTCCTAAAATTATTTGAGTAGTAGAGTCATTAGGTTATTTTGAGGTATGAAACGTGAAAAATGAGCAATGCCATCAGAGACTTGAACCTGTACCTCTCGAACAGGCGTCGAGTGTGTTACCGTTACACCATGAAGTCGTGTAGAAAGAAGGGAGAAAATATCTTATTTACTCTCCCTTTTAAAAGACGACTAAGGATTAGAGAATCCGGTCGCCAAACCCTGGTGGTGAAGGATCGTCATCCACCACTTTTTAGCTCGGACGTCGCTGTAGAGTCATTTAGAATTTTTAGATGTCAAGGAACTGAAGAAATGAGCAATGCTTTCTCCGAGACTCGAAGCTGGATCTCTCAAATACGTGCCGAGTGTGTTACCGTTACACCACGAAAGCATGCAGAAAATATCTTATAATGCCTTCTATGAGATGCACTCAAAATTTAAAATATAAAGAACACGGGAGCCCGAACTAAAAAGGTGGTGGATGATGATTCTCCGCCACCGAGATTTGGCGATTGGGTCCCCTAATCCCCAGTAGCCCTTTAAAAGGGGGGTTTATAAGGTATTTCTATCGCCTTCTTTGCATGCCTTCGTGGTGTAGTGGTCAGCACGCTGGGCGCGTATTCCAGAGGTCCGTGGTTCGAGTCCCGGCAAGGGTATTACTCATTTCTTTGATTTTCTTGCTTGCAAAAAATCCTAATGCCTCTACACAGTGATTAGTATTATTACTATTATTATTATTTTCTTCTAAGTTTTGTTTATTTATTTATTTTTATGTGCGAGTGTACGTTCAAATTCCGCGTAACATCAATGTGCCGTATAAGTGTTAGTAGTGTCAAGTGATTCATTGTGTTAGTGAAATATCAGCGTCAGTGATAAAGTAAAATGTATTTACAGAATTCAGTTTAAGCGATATTCACGTTAAGCAATTTAAAGTGTCAGTAATATATTGTCAGCAAAATTCCTGTTATCAGCGGAAGTCCTTCAACAGTGAACTAGTTGTGTTCAAATTCTGTGTAATATTAATTTTCTGTATAAGTGTTAGTAGTGTTAACTGAATTATTGTGTCATCAGTGAAATATCAGTGTCAGTGAATTATTAGTCATCATTGAAAGATTTCAGCAGTGAATTAGTTCGGTTCACATTCAGTGATTTATTAGTGATCAGCATTAGTGTTACTAGTGTTACATATTTCATAGTGTCACTAGTGAATAATGGTGGCAGATAATATTTATAGTCATCACTATGCATCATAACATCGTACAGTCTCGATTGTGCCAACATTAAAAAGTATTACCATCAATAAGGTTTCTTTTGATATTTCGCACACTTACTACACAATGAGATCACACACAGCCCTCCCACAGTCAACTTCAAGAATACGTTACCACTGAAAGATTCCATAATACTTACCAAAATGCATTCCAAGTCAGACCCAATTAAAATTGCACAAATAAATCTGCATAGAGCATATGCATCTAACGCAAAGTTAGAAATATTCCTCCCAGAGAACCCAAATTATATTCTGTTAATCCAAGAACCATATTGTGTCCAGGGAAAAATAGGTGTCATTCCAAGCAACTGGAACATTTTCCAACATACGGAGACTCGGCAAAGTAAGTAAGAGCGGCGATTATATGCTGGAACAGTAACTGGTCTCCAAAGATTATCTTCTCATTCAGAGACATTGTAACAATAGCTCTTAACACTGAAAGAGAGCAAACTCTTTTTACCTCATTTTCCTCCTCTTCCAATATACAAATCTCTGAAATCTTTGACTCTCTGGCCGAAATCTTGCAAAAATTTCCCAATTCCCATGTTTCAAGGCATATAACTCGATATGGGGTTATTCTCGCATAGATTGAAGAGGCACAGAAGTCAAAGACCTTATCAACAGCTTCAGCCTAATAGTAGCCAACAATAACGCCTCCCCTCCAACCTTTCAAACAATTAAGACCATATATCCCTTTTGTGAACCACCCAATACCCCAAAAAATAAATCAGTATACTGTACTAGAAGACGAGGACAAATCTGATCGCAAAATTATTTCCTTTGAAATCGACTTTTTACCTTCAACAATTTTAACAAAACGTTTAAAATGACGAAATCAAAGTCGAAGAAATTGATAAATTCAATTTCAAAGAATACCAGTATTTTCGAAAATGAAATTATTAGCACTGAAAAGAATCCCCAAATAATTGATATGGATACCTCTCTTCTAAAAAAAACAACACAAACACACTGTAAAAAAATAATTTAATGCGAAAAGCCCTAAAGCTATCTGTATCAATGTGTATACAGCTTTAAATAGTTGGATTTATTGTCTACTTTTTAATTCTCCCATTATCATTCACGTATAATTCATACCGTAGGGCATTCCACGTGTTCTGTTCGTTAGATTTGTTTGATTTGTTTGTTTTTCGATTTTTTAGAAAATTTCAAGCTTACTACTGAGCATATAAAACGCAGAAATTCTGTAAACGTAAACATTGCTAAATTATTTCTAAAACGAAAGGGGAAAGGAAAGGATTGGCGGAATAAGGTTTTCATGATTTTTCCCAAGCGAGATATCAGTACGGAATACTTCGCTTTAGACTGTTTGTTAAGACAAGTTTCTAATGTAAAGGCCTCGCCCTAATTTATAACTTAATCTCTAAACTAAATTTGTAGAGATTTACTCTTTTCACATGTAACGGATAAATATCGGTGATTAAATTGAAACAGAGTTAAAGTTGGTTGGTTCCGGTTAATATTCTCTTTTTAAAACTGATTTAGATTATTCCTAGAGATATTTAGAAGAATGAGACTGCAGAATATTCCATATAAATATGCAATTAAGAAGCTATTTACATACTGAGCTAAAACTTCTAAACAACGTATCAATGAGTCGTATGAAAAAAGGAAAAGTAAAATTAAAACCACGATGAAGAATTCCACTGATTCCGCTGAATTCCTTACAGATAATTTGGGGATATCTCTTTTTTACTGTATGCGACAACACTTACTGCAAGTTTTATGAATGAGATGTTTAAGGAAAACAACTGATTATCAAAAATATAAAAATATTAAAGTTTAGAAGAATGTTCATTATAATCCAGTATTCTCATTTTTTCAAGTGCAAATGACATAATGCAATATAAAATAAAAATTTATTAAACTTCATAGAATTGTATCTGAGCTCCCTTCGAACCGTAAAGAAAACTGTAGCGTCTGATTCCAAGAGAAACGAGGCGATATAAAGCGTCACCATAAAGCATTCAATTAACAGTATATATTAATTAATTACAGAAGCAATTTTAAAAAATCATCTCTAATTTAGATGTGTATGGTGAAATAACAGTTTACAATTCTTTCATTCTTTAATAATCTTTTTGTGATCAAAATATTTTCTTTTCTTATTTTTTGCAATTTTTGAATAAAATAATTTTTTTAAAAACGTCTGCTGCTGACCATTGGAAAAATCTGCTCTATAAAAAAAGCAATTTTTTAAGACATGTTTTTCCAACTGTGGAAATTTTATATTGTTTATTAAAGATTAAAGCTCGCTTTAAAAATTGGATGGAAAAAAAAACTTTAGAAGTGGAAAAGGTATTTTTTAACTTCTCTTATTTTAACTCCCTTTCCATTATATTGACTTGGCTCTTAAATTCATAGTTTCAGGAAACAGAATTCAAATAAAAATTCACGATACGATCTATTATCTTCATCTGAATAGACAGCGGTGGCAATTTACTTCGCTTAAAATGCGAAATCGGAATACAGTTCGTTTCTTTAAGTGCGAATAAAAGCTTCAATCCTAAAAAAATATTACTCCTTTTCATCATTTTCTGAAGTCGATCTCGTGACGCCAATCAGAAAAAGTAATTTTCCGTTTTAAAAGCAGACGATTGGCTTCATTGAATGAACGGCACAGTGAAAAAAGTGTAAGGCTTAGTAACCCATTCAAAGACGCTGAGTGTGGCAAAAAGAGAAGGTAAAAAAATTCAGTTTGGTTCGAAATAAAACAAAGATAAGTTGGTTTCATAATTAACTTTATTTAATTGCACGTAACAGTTTAAAAATTTTTAGAGACTATTTTTCTAGTCAGGATGAGAGTGAATGATCTTTACTCACAACCACTGATTTTTCACTTACGAGAATGGTTAAAAGAATGTTCTGCAGTATTTAAATGCAAATAATGCAGAAAATTTAGGCCACAAAATGTCAATAGGTGAATGAAGATATATTTAATTCAAACTCACTCGAAGACTAGAATTTATTAATCCTTACTTTCTTTCTGTCGTTTTAAAACGATAATTTAATTTAGAACTCAACTGTTCTGTATCTCGCAATAACCTTAGATAAAACAGAATTTTTCTCCTTGACAACCCATAAGGCTTTTACAAACGTCACAGTCTTTAATTAAATTAAAAATTCCCAAATTTTGAAAGTTAAAATGTAGAGTCTAACTGCCTATTTGCTGTGTGTGACTGCACATAAAAAGGGTTAAAAGTACCCTTTATTACACTCTTTAAGAATTAAATTTACAGTTCGTCAACTCGACGCTGATAAACTACGCCTCTACTTGGGCGGTAACTGAAACAGTAAGAATTAAACTAAAAATTTGAAGTTATTAACAAATAGCAAAATTACGCTACAGGGCTCAGACTATCATGTTTCCTTAAAGAGCGTTGATAAGTTAGTGGCAGCAAAGTAATAGCTGTTACGCTTCTTTTAACCAGCAATAAATGCTAAGCAGAAGCCTCACGCTACAACAAGAGTTCGCTCACACTTTCTGTTTTTCCCTTCTAGAACTTGGAATTTAAACCTTTCCTCCCACTGGTAGAATTTACATTACTTCACGCGTGCTACCAAATTTAATTATTCTGGCATTCACAATTAGGGGACTGAAGGCTTATAGGAAAGGAACCTCAAATTAAATTAAATTGATTATTTTAAAATAAATATAAATCTCTACAAAAATATTCGAAATTTTCAAAAGTATCTTTATATGTAAATTTCTGCCAAATAGAGTGTATTAAATGGAATACATTTTCACCCATCATCCATTATTGCAGTCACATGCGGCTAATGTTTTTAATAGAACAAATAATATGTTAAATTACTTTTAAGCAAGAAATTAAACGAAAGAGTTCTGAAAATTCTAGGAAAATAATAATTTTTTCATAAGTAAAATTAGTAAAATTTTGATGTGGTTAAAAACCAATTTCATTGTTTGATTAAAAGTTTACTAAATAAAAATTTTACGGCATATTTAATTTAATATATTTGAAAAAATGAACATCAGGTTTACTGACAGCAATGAAATAGCAGCGGGAATATTTCAAACTTACCAGTATTACAAGGGAATTAGTTACTACCACATTACAATAAGCTGCAGATTATATTAATGTACTTACAAACATGATGTTAACATATAACTTTCCATCAATGCCGATTTTATCACCGGGAAAATTCCAGAGGGTATTGCAGGGCGGCGTCCAGATGGATATACCTTCCAGTCGTTGACCCAGATCAGTGGTTCGCAAACGTTTTTGACGCATGGATGCCTTTTCATAGTCAAAACTTGCCCACGAACTTCCAAATGGAAAAGCTACTTAAATGCATAATATAAAGATTACAAACTTAAAAAAAACTTTTGTTGAAGAAGTATTTATTAATTATGACTTTTGTTTAAAATAAAATTTAAAAAATAATGACTTGGATGAACTTAATGATTATGTTACTTGATGATGTTATGCGTGTATTTATAACCGGCTCAGTGTTTGTGAGTAGCAACCGCAAATCCCCATGAGCACTAAATCCTAGTTGGTTTCTTTTTTCTGTGATGAGGTTCATAACGGCACTGAATCCACGTTCTACGAAATAGGAAGACAGGAAAGCAGTCAGAGCGTTCTGTACAGTAACCCATAATGCAAGATATAAAATTGGGATCTGTTTTAATACCAGAATTTGTGTTTATCCTTATACAAACACTGGTTTATGTTCCTCATTTGTGGACATTTCAATAATCTGCTCCTGTATTAGTGTGGATTCATCTGTGTTTGGGAAGTGAGTTTATCCACGCGCAAAAGGGTTCAGCACCAAGTCGGGAATATCCAAGTGAAGAATGTCTTCAAATCTTTGGTTCAGGTCTGCATGAAGAAACATTAGGTGTTAACAGAGAGCCAGAAAATATTCATCTCTAATTTGCAGTTTCGAAAGATTTGGAAACTGAGAACTATCTCTTCTTCCCAAGTTTTGTTTGTACAAAAAACGTTTTGTAACAAAAGCAGATATTAAACGTTTCTTGCTTTGATTATATTAATTTGGTCCCTTCGAGTATCAAATTAATTTCGTTAAATTTGGCAAATAAATGAATCATATAGGCTATGTCATTTTTTAAGTTAATTACATTTCGTCGTAAATCATTGTCTTTTCCAGGAATCCCAACACTGAATCAAAGAGCGCAAGAAAACGATTTAAACATGCACTTTTAGGTAAACAACGTATTTCTGTATGAAGTAGTAAACGATTATAGTCCTCGTCATTTTACGAACAAAGTTGAGCAAATAATCTATCACTGAAGGTATTCCTTTTGATTATAGTATTAACTGCTCTAATGATATAATCTATTGATCCATGCAGACATTCACTAAGATATTTTAAGACTAAATGATGTCGATGAATGACACAATGTACTGAAAATACATTCAGTACAGTTTGTTTTAAGTATGCCAGTAAGCCTCGATATCTTCCATGCATTGCCGGAGCACCGTCAGAAGCTACGGAAATGATATTAGTCAACAGTATATCTTTTAAATCGAAAAATCGCTTTAATTAAGTA
This sequence comes from Stegodyphus mimosarum, assembly GCA_000611955.2. Taxonomy (NCBI): domain Eukaryota; kingdom Metazoa; phylum Arthropoda; class Arachnida; order Araneae; family Eresidae; genus Stegodyphus; species Stegodyphus mimosarum. Next base: position 291,336 of record KK116414.1, read on the forward strand.
AATAACGTTTCACCTTTTGTATTCTCTTCAAAACATTTAGGAAATAACAATTCTCGGCAAAATGTTTCTTCTTTTACAAATTTTGCATAAGATAAAAGTAAAGTTTCGTTTCCTGGTAAAGTGAAATCATCAGTCTGTAGAGAAAATTCAGATGTTTTTAAGTACTTACATAAAGAATTTTCTACGCACTGAGAATTTCATCAATCCTTCTTTGTACTATATTATTACTCAGTGAAATTCTTTTTATAATGTCGAAGGCTGGTTTGTGCAACACAATGCGTATTACCTCATTTACAGCTGGTAAAATAAGTTCTTCACCATCAGTGTGTGGCTTTCCGGTCTTTGCAATCAATAAAGAAATATTATGAGAAGCATGTAGTCCATCGTCATCTCGCTTAGATGTTGTCCCTATGAGTTATTGCAGTGACAGTGTTTTGAAATCTTTTTCTTTGACTGTTTGAAAAGTACTATTCCGTTAGAGCGGCGTCAGTTAAAATGAAGATAAATGAGAAGAAAACAATGCAAAAAGCACGCGAAATATCGTGGCTCGAGATTTCCAGTTTTCGTTTGAAATATCATTACGCATTATTCTTTTTTGCTATATTTCGCCATTTTTTTAGTGCGATTGACTACACAATTTGGAAATTACATTATCACGAACGGGCTGCCATAAGATTCCTTCAGGACAAAGGAATAATTCATAGCAATTTACTTTGTTCTCAAAATCATTCAGCAAAATTAAGTTTTGACTCAAGCAAAGGTCCTATAAGGCGTTGTTTCGTACGTTCTTTCTGAAAAAAAAAAGATTCAGAACCAAAACATGGCATGAAGGCTCTCCTCTTTCTATCCTGAGTACCGTTCGTTTTATTTATCTGTGGTGGCAGAAATTGACGTCGATTGAATTTTGCCAACTTCAGTTAGATATCAGCCATAATAGACAGTAGATTGGAATAACTACATGAGGAAGGTATCTGAAAATAGTTGTCTCGTAAAAGAAATAAAATCGGTGGAGTCAACAAAATCGTAGAAATAGATCAAAATCTTTAAAAACGACGTTGGATACATATTTCCGAAACAATGGGTATTCGGGGGTTTATGCTGGGAAAGCAAAGAATTTTTTGTGGTCGCCGTTCCCGATCGTTGTGCTACAACATCGATGATTACCATTCAGGACATCGCGGATGGCAGCATAGTATTTTCAGTCTCCTAGAAAGGATTTAAGAAAGAAGAACTAAGAAATGCTAAACATTTCACTGTGAATCACAGTTATAATTTTGTAGACCCCGAAACCGGATGTGGAGACCCCGAACCCAAACTGTGGAGGAATTTTGGAGCAGTGCTAAATGGAGAAATAAATTTCAGCTCGCCACCGTTTAGAGTTATATTTGATAGAATTTGTGTGGAATCGGTTATATTCAAAAACTGATTTTTTTCTGTATTATTGAATGATATTTGATTAATAAAACACAAGGAAATTTAATCTAAAAAGGTCAAAAGTTAGATTAAATTTCCTTGTGTTTTATTATTGTTTCATTTATGTATAGAATCTTCTTTATATCACCTGTTCAGATTAAATTTCGTTTTGTTTTGTTATTTTTTTATTTGTGTGCAGAATACTCTAGATTAAAAAATTAAAAAGAAAAAGTTTACTTTTTTTAAGAAATATGAAATAAAAAAAGTACTTTTTACAGAAGTAATTTTTGAATTCTATTATTATTTCATAATATTATACTTGGCAACAGTTGGTAGACCAAAAAAGTGGCCCTTTTTTAACTGACGCCGCTCTAACGGAATACTAGCGTTTGAAAAAACACGTTAAATACTTATCTTTTTTGTCACTATGGATTTTTATTAAATATTCCTTAAGCCTCGAAGGTTTCATTGAATTATTTGACATAGTTTTATTAATAAGCAGACACACAGGTAAAGTACTATTTTCTGGTGATGAAATAACGTCATATTTCAAATATTCAACACTGTATTGTCGGCATTTTTTCTTCGGCTCACTGATACTGTTATTTGTTAAAAAGGGCAAAAAGGATATAAGAACAAACTACTGTTAATTATTATTAACTTTTTCAATGGAATGCTGCAGTAAAGCTTTTTGAATTAGCTATTTGAGGTAAGGATAAAATTTCCTGTAATTTTTAAATAAAATATAGTTCTTAATAAATAACTTCTTTCAAAACACATCTGTATATAAAAAAAAACCTAAAATCTCTTCCGAAGTTTTTAATAAAAAAAGCAATTCCTTAAAGAAAAATTTTATATATAAGTTTTCAAAACAGCTCAGTTTAATTCAAATATACATAAGTAACAAAAGTACACTATCTGTATAACAATACAGAAAATATAACTATACCAAAACTTCACATCAAAAATACAAAATTTCTTTTTGTCTAGATTGCGCCATCTAGAACTATTAAATAATAAGCCTGTATCAGTGGATTTTATTTATTTATTTATTTATTTTTTGGTTTTTGAGGGATTAGCTCAGTTTTTTTTATTGTTATTTTGTTATTATTTTGTTATGTTGTTGTTAGCGTATAGATGAAAATTGAAGTAAACTGAACAACTAAGTTTTAGTAATAACATTGTAGGGATTTATATTTATTTTAAATAACGAATTAATTTTAATTTTAAGTCATTTCCTATAAGCCTTCATTCCCCTAATTATCAGTGCCAGAATATTTAAATTTGGTAGCGTGCGCAAGAAATGCAAATTCTACTAGTGGAAGAATAAGTTAAATATCGACGTTCCAGTAGAGAAA
>KK116414.1:294131-314740 GCA_000611955.2 Stegodyphus mimosarum
GTGCTTATACGCAAACTTCTGTTTAGCAGTACCAATAGACTCATTTGCGTGCTGTAGGCTACAGGATTATATGAGCCCTGTAGGTTAATTCTACTATGTGTGAATATCTCTTATTTTAAGTTTGATTCTACTGTTTCAGTTACCGCCCAAGTTGAGGCATAATATGTTAGCGTCAAGTTGGCGCATTGTAAATAAGTTAAAGAGTTTAATAAAGGGCAGTTTTAACCCTTTCTCAGTGCAATCACTATCTCTCAAGGTTCTACACAACAGCAGGGCAGTAGAACGTTTAACTAGCGCCCGAACTTCTAACTCGAATCCAATGGCCAGTAATCAGGACAGGCAATCATCTTTGCAAGATACAGAAGTCCTAGACCCGATGGTGACAAGCTCACTCGATGGATTTGGCTTTTTAATACAGACAATGCGAGCAGCTATCAAGCCAGCAGTAGTATTCGACGGTAAAAACTCCGTCACTTCATTCCTTGAATCGCTTGAGACACACTTTCAGTTGTATCCGTACCCGAAAGGCAAAAAGTAGCCATCGCTTCCAATGCCCTCCGAGGACAAGCGAAATCTTGGTGGAAAGGGATTGGAAAATTCTTACTTGGGGAAGTCGGAAGCCTCGCCTACAGTTTTGAGAATTTCAAAGCGGCACTCCTGAAGGCCTTTCAGATCATGAAGGATCGTGCGAAGCTGGAAGCCGAACTCTACAGCTTTTATCAACGGAAAGTTGAACACCTCACCGAATTTATCCTGCATAAAGTCAAACTAGTGAATATATTTTATGGAAGGAAGCCCGATAATGAAGTAATTGAAATTATATTACCAAGGTTATTACCCGCAGTACAAGATTTCGTGGAACTGAGAAACCCAAGAACGCTGGAAGAATTATTCGAATTAGCCGTAAAGTTTCAGAACCGGCGGATAGCCGAAAATTCTAGATTTCCTACCCAGGGTTACTATCAGCACTTCTCCCGACAACCGGCCGCAGAGAGAAACAAATGCAATGGAGGAAAACGTTTTCCTACCAGGCCGTATCTGTGCAATGCGAAATTCCTCTAAGCTGTATGTAAATACTATGGTAATCATCAATTCCCAACTCCGGTAATCCAGGTTCTTTTAAACGATGTTCTGGAATACATAGTTCTACACATAGTTCTGGAATTTCTCACAAAAGTACTCGTACAACTCTTCTCAGTATGACAGAACACAATAAATAGTTATCACTTCAAACTATTAAGAACGTTAAACACAACGTAAGGCAAAAAACAATGCCTAAGCACGCAGAGTGATCTCTCAATACTCTCAAAATTTTGAGCTAAATTTTGAAATCAACTGATGCTCTTTCCGATCTTTTTTGCCCGGCTGCCGAGAAATTTCCAGTGCCTTCAGTTTCTCGAAATTGTTGGAAGACCTATACAGTTATATTTATATACAGGGCCGGAATATATTTACAGTTGCATATGGGGATCAGGCTAATCACATATATACAAGAATCTCACCAAATGGTTAAGTTTGCATCTTTTAGCGATTTCTCGCGAATTTGAGCAACAAAAATTAGTTGCGAAAATTATCGCCAGCTTGGCGTTATTTTGCGAGTTTGGTGAGATAGCCATTTACGTCAATGTTTAATGGACTTGCCCGTTTAAGCTAATTTTTCCGGAGAAGCTTCACTCTTTTGTAGTCTTTTATGTTACATTATACAAGAGTGGTCCTTTATGTTACATTATACAATACTACAATTTTACTAAAATTATTTACATGTATACAAAATATGTAAAAGTATACTATAAAATATTTCGGTATTCTACAAGAGCCAGTATATTGATAATCTCTGCTGATAAACTATACTAAAATTTAAGAGTCCTTTTTGGATAACCGTTAAAATCTGAACTCTTTCAGATTTTGTTTCTTTTTCGTTTTAGTAAGTACTCTATTTTCCTGTTTTAAAAAAAAACAGTTTTTGCTTCAAGTCGCCTTAAAAAATTGTAAAGTTTATAAATTTAAATTCATATCACATAAAGTATACTGTCCGTTCAACATTTCTAAAAGCACTGCCGTATTCTATAGTATATGTAGGACTTGATACATCTCCTAAAATGTCTTCTCTTGAGCTGCAGTAATGCTGCTACCGTTCATCGGAGATTTTAGGAGATATATCATAAAATTAGATCATGAAAATTATATTAATTACACATATAATTAAAATAGAACAAAAACCTTAATTAGTAAAATTACATTTATTGCTTTGCTCTCAGTTTGTTTGCTCTTGCTTATATGCTTTCAATTTGTATGAAATAAGAACTAAATTAAAAAAAATTATATAATGTCAAACAACCAAAAAATTTAGACCTGGCTATTTACCAAGTCCCATGAAGTCTGGTGCAGTGGTAATACTTATTTATCGCAGGATGAAGCCTGATAATGAATAATGATGCTAAAATGCCCCAATTTTGTAAAGACTGCTCTATAAGTAATTCAAATAATAAAACTCCAATTAATTAGACTTGAAACTAAAAGTAATTAAAAAAAATCGAGAATGTTTTGATAATAGCATTATGGTTAAGTCAATATGTAATAATTTCAAATTCTTAGTTCTTGGGTATTCAGTTTACTTTACCCGACTGAGTGACTACTGTAATACAGCAGGAAAGATTTGGTGAATTTTAATTGAATGCATTTGAAAATTCAATATGTTTGATATATTATGATAAGCGTCCCCTTACGAAAATGTCTTATACCGGCTTAAAAAGCTCTATAGAAGTTCTTATAGAACTTTCTGCTTCTCTAAACTGTTTTGTACAGATTTTACATATCATTCCCAGACTATAGTTCTATACAAATGTTGCTTTGCAAAATATCGTAGAGAAATTTTATGAAGTCTTTACAGAATGGTGTTTTAAAGAAATCTGGATAGTTCTGAAATCGTAATCAAAGCAAATATTCAGTCTCTGTATTTAAAAATGAAGATATCCTCATAACAGATATACTGAAATGCATTCTATAAGCAAAAGTTTTATTTTAAAAAATAATATTTGAAAGACACAGGTATCTAAGTTCATCCTAGCGCATAAAAACAAACAAAAGAAAAAAAAATATGCAGATAGAGAATTGTATTTTCAGAATAAAATATTAGAGCCGTAGGAGAAAATTCCATGCTTTTGACACAAGAATGAGATCTAGAATGCTGCTATGATCATCATTTATTCACACATTTATTGATTTCGTACTTTATTATGCAAAAGGAAACATACATCCGAAGTTCTCAAAATCACTTTTGTTTTAGAACGTCTGATTTGCTTGTGATTTGAAATCGCTGCGAAGGGAACTAAGAAGTTTTCGTGTTACCATTTCACATAAAGAAATATTAGAATTCCAGTTTGCGGCGAAGGGCTAACCATACCTGAGGGAGCTATTTTTCTGGAGTTATTTTATTCTTAGAAATTTTTTCTTTTCAAAAATTGTGCTCAGGGATTTCAAAGACCCTTAAACAGGTATAATGCTGCAAAAGATTTCAGTTCCTATATTTTTAGCTGAATACAGCATTTTACACAAAAGAATAAAAAATTGTATTTTTCCAAGTAAATAGAAACTGAAAACGATTCTGTTTTTTTTAAAAAATGTAAAACTTCTTGGAAAGTTTTCTGTGCTTAGTATTGATTTCTCAACAATGGCATCGGTCCGTAGTGCAGTTTAAAACCAATAATAATATGCAGCTTAGAATCTGAAATTTTAAACCAATTTTTCGACCTCTTTCAGACTGGTAAATTGATATTTTATAATTTTTGACTTAACAACTTCATTCCTTTATTACCCATGCTATTATTTGTTCATATTTTGAGAAAGGTTTATAAAAAGAGTAACATCCATTAACACTTGCATCAGTGGTATCCTTCTTCTTTCAAACTATAATATATAAATATTAAATTTCATTTTTAAAACTTTTATATTTACATAAAATTTTTTAAAATGCATGAAGAAACCGAGAAGACCCAATTTATGTGAAATACTTATGGAAATGTATGATAAAAAATTCGGTACAAAAATTTAATTTCTTCAACTTGAATAAATTCTCAAGGCTCTTTTACCTCTGACAAGAGAGCGTTTTAGTACAACAACAAAGGGCAACTAGGATATCATTTTTAGTTCAGGATTAGGACTTCATTTGTTTTATTTTATTTTTGAGAATTTGAAGTTGCGAGCAAAGTATCTAACGATTAACCTCTTATTCTATGAAAAACATTTTCACTGTGTTAATTCTTCATCGAATTTTACTAAATGTATTCAAGCTCCCTTTTAGGTACACCAATTAAATTTGCTTGTACGTCTATAGCAATATAATTATACTTTAAATTTTAGTACACATTGATCAGACTTCCCGAAATATAAATAACTATAGATGATTAACACGAATGAGATCTAAGTCCTTAATAACAGCAGTATATTCATAGAACTGGATTATTCTTCCTCCAGATTGGACAAAAAAATATTTATTTCTTTAAATATTGGGAATTTACAAATTTTCTTATCATATTTTAACCTTCTAAATTCCTTTAAATCAGTAAGAAAAGAAGACTATTTTGAAATCTATCAACGTATTATGAAGATTCACAATACAATAATGAAATTCCAGCTAGCATTGTAGGGTTTCCTTTATTTCATCTAACGTATTATTCACATTTTTGCTATCTTGCCTGAACTCCTCATCTTTCCTCCCCAGTATGTAAACTTAAAAATCAGTGAAGTGAGTATTTAAATGAGTGAATTTTGAAGTTTATTCACAGCGTATTTTCTCTAGCCAGTGCACGTTTAGTTTCTGGCTTTGCTGTTACACTGGCACGCCCTTTGCCCATTTCGAATAATTATCAAGCCTGTTAGGTTTGTTGAGTCAACCTAAGTTAGTCGTAACTTAACGTGCTGATCCAGCACTATTCTATTTAGACTTGAATTGATTTGTATAATAACGTGAAGTTCCACCTCAAGTTGTCGGTGTTATTGTAAAGCACGAAGTACGTGCCTCTTCTGTTCATAGTTGAAACTAATAAAGGGTTATTTTCACCCTTCGTCTGTGCTGGTATTACTTCACACCTGTAGGAGAGTTTGCCAGGTTCATTTGTAGGGTCTAGATTAGTTTATTTGGCCTAATAGGACTAAATCTCATAACATCAGTCCTGCCAATATGGATGGAAAAATAAACTATCTAAAACAATGCAAGGGGTTTTTCGATGAAAGGAAAGAAATATAAACTTTTTCTTACTTAACTTTCTATTAATAATTACAAAATTATAAGATTTTTATGCAATGAAATATACCGTATATAAATTGATAATTATAAATCAAAGAAACGAGAAAAAATAATTTGATCCAAGGTTCGAACTTAGATGCTCTTATTCTATTTTCTCCTCTGTACCCCTGCCCCGCAAGAGTTTGGTTGATTATTTAAATAAACACATACACGAAAACATAAAAATAAGTAAAAATATGCGTAAACTAAAAGTAAACACATTCGTAAAAACAAACGTGGAGGTTATGCTACCTGATAGCGAGAAGAATTCCTTCGTGTGGGGTGGGGGAGAGCATTCTGAAAGGAACTCTTTCGCTATATAAGTTGCATATGGGAATGGGAAACACGAAAATGTAATGTTGATTGCTTATCCTGTAAGATTTAGTCCACACATAAGCTGCCATTTTTTACCGACTTTATTCCCTTAACCACTGGTGAATCATAGACTGGACTGTGTTGTATCGTTTGAGAGCTGAATACAGCCTTCGTTCTATAAATTATTTGTCTTATACCTCTCAAAAAAGTAAGATTCCCTACTTTGTGTTCCTGATTTAATTGTCTCATTAAAATGTATTATATAAACTATACAAAGGAAGATTAAAAATTTGCAAATTGGAAGTCAAATATTTAGCTACATTATAAGGTTATACTTGAACTGATGTTTGAGTATGTTGAATATGTGTCCGATAACGCTACGAGAAAATTAGCAAGTTGTCACTGCATCTGAAAATAGTACAGCAGATACTAGTTGAAGTTAAAATAACCTCTTTATTAAACAGAGCATTTAAAACAAAATGTGGTAAAAATAAACCACTACATTTTGCGATGTAAATTAATAACAAGTACTTAAATTTAAAAGTTTATAAAAGTAGTCTAAGACTACACAGTCAAATAAATAAGCTAGGAGCTAACAGCTTTTACCAACGTGTAAGTTTAAAGCAATCGGTGACGAGAGAATACAAAGCAGAGAAAATTACATTTAGATAAAGACAGCAAATGTTTAACATAAGCAACTCGAGTTCCAAGCACTCTGTCTCTCTAAGATCCAAAATCCTAAAATAATAGCTAAAATTTAATATAGTATTTGAATTCAACAGAGAAACACTTGAATGAAATTCTTCAGTTTTCATATACTACATCCAATTTATCTGGTACAGTGAGGTGGCAAAAGTCATGAGATACCTGCTAATATCATGCCGGACCCCTTTTGCCTGGTGTAATACAATAACTCGCCTTGGCATGGGCTCACAAAGTCATTGGAAGTCCCCTGTAGAAATATTGAGGCATGTTGCCTCTGTAGACGTCCATAATTACGAAAGTGTTGCCAGAAGAGGATTTTGTGCATGAACATTAAGAACATTTGTTCATTATGTTTTCTTCGTATTGCTTCTTTGTAACAAGACAATCTTTCACTGAGCCCACACTTACCTTTGAAACTTCTAAAGATTACTAACATAAAATATTTCTATTTTATTTTATTTCTAACTCTTTTTTATTTTTAAAATTTATTTTCATTGTTCTTTAAACAAAGTGCCGCTTTATAAGATTTAAATACATTACGATCCCTGTTCAAATGGACCGGGACCTATAGAATTGTCCCTTAAATAGAGCTGTACCTGCAAAAGTTACATTATGAAAGGAAACACGGAATTCCCTTCAGCTATTCCTTTAGTAACCAGCAATAAGAATCAATGCATTTCGTCCCCACTAATCATCTGATGTGAAAACTAATTTTGACATCAGATTTAAACCCTGGTTTCTTTGTATAAGTGAAGGTAAAGTCTTAAAATAATAGTGGAATTGGGAGATAAAATTGATTAGAATTTATTTATTAAAACGCAAACGAAGATTGTATGAATAAACGACATTTTATTCTTTAACTAACATCAAACGAACTACAAACTACTGCTGCCACATTTATTCAAGAAACTATTTCTTTTTTGGGTTCTCGCGATACAAAACACAAACGTTAGAACATTCTGCACCGCTCAAAATTAAATTTAGAGAGCCCGAATAAATTTTAATTTAGAGTCTTTCTCCAAGCTGTCGTCTTCTTCGTGGATTGGCGCATCTGGCTTGAAGTAAGAACGAAGGGCATGAACAGCTTTCAGAAATTTGTTCTGTAGTGTCCTAGACCTGATCGGAGCATAGGGACCGACTAGACGAACAATAACAAATGCTTCCTTGAAATTTGGAGAGAGTTTGTGTTTTTTTCCGACCACTCGTATAATACGAGATCTCCAACCTTGAACGAAGCATTAGCACTTCAAACATTTAGTCGTTTAATGATTGGTGGATACTTGTATATAATTTCTGAGAATGTGAAAGGCTTAAGATTCTGAAAAAACTATCCTATAAAAGAGGTTTCCTGTAAAATTAAAAGCATAAAGATTAACATATACAGTGTCCCTCAGTGTACGTCATAAATCCGTTCCTGATCTTTGGACATATACCAAACGAACTCTTTGTATAATAAATGAAGATAAAATAATTAATTCGTTCTTAGAAGAAACACATTCTTGTACTTTTATTATAACATTATTTGCCACTAAAATGCAAATGCAGTGGATAAAATATAACTGTACATAAATGAAGCACAGCACATGATGATGTGCATATATGTTTTTTCTGCTTATCCGAATCAAAAGAAGTTTCACAACTTTTTTTGGTAATCGATTTTACCCCCTTCACAACATTAGCCGATTTAATAGGGTCTATCGTTTTCACAACCGTATACATTATCGTACTAAGCGTACGGCATGCATAGCGATGTCTCGGATACCAATGTCATTTTCATAGTTTTCAATAACCTCTTTATTTAGCTCTGTGGTGCTCCTAGCAATTTTCTTGTTGCTTGACTCTTCTCATAAACCTTTCTAAAACACATTGTTGAAGAAGTTACAAAAGATTTACGCAAAAAAACCAAAATTTAGTTTACTGAATAGTAGCAACAGGGCTACTTACGTTCATGGGCAGTCGTTGCTATGTCTCAAAAGAGGTAACAAATGTAGCGCGAGCAGGTGCGTCTCACCAAATTCGAGACCCATTTCAAACAAATATCTTTTACCAAACAAAACTTCTTGCATCCATGTAGGACGTATTTCAAATCGGATGTATACCGAGATAACACTATATGTAAAATTAATAAATATGATAAAAACATAAAAATTAATAAAATTCAAACTAACCAAATGATTGTCTCCAGAAGTACATAACATCCAATTTTAGACGGATCATTTACTTTTATGATAATTTTCAACTGATTATCAGTCGGATATATTGTAAATCAAGCGTGTTATAACTTACATGAATTAGATATATTATTAAGAATGCCATGAAACTTTAAATTGCGAATAAAAGCATTTATTTCCTTTTAATCCTTTAAAGATATATTAAAAGCCTTACGTCATATCGAATGACAGTTCTCTCTAAACTGGTCGCTCGCCAGTTACAGGGAAGATAAATTAATGTTCTTATGTTTCAAGTAATGGCAATGCTTGTTAAATAGTGCGGATGATAAGTATACGATAGCATAAAACAAGCTAAATGTACAAAAATTTGAAATATTTTCACTGCAGGCGTTTCTAATATCAATATTGAAAATTACATTTGCGTTTCGGTTTCTCTAAAACTGCATCATCTGACAGTATTTGTTCATAAATAAATAAATACGCACAGTATTCAAAATTTATCTTAAATTAAATTTTGATTATAATTACCTTAAGGTAAAAATTAATTATCTGATCTATAAATCAGATAGGGCGATTCTTCAAATCTCTTCAAAACCCTCGTGATGGAAGAAGAAATATAGTAAACTGGGACTAAATTTGTTCATACAGTCTCTAATTTTGATACTAGGTTGTAATCGAATTTAGCGCTTTTGATACTAGGTTGTAATCGAATTTAGCGCCGGTACAAACAATTTTTATTTTATCAGATTTAATACGTTTATTCATTATGCTTATACTGAAAAGAATTGTTTGCTTCAATTCTGCATTAACAGCAATTGCATAATATGTCTTATGTTTTTAACGTTAGAAACATCTAGCCAAAACTTTTCAAAATTTTTGAACCGCTATGTTACGTTACTTCGCGTTATCATGCCTTTCTCAGCAAGTATTACAAACAACTTACTTAAAAATTGGACAATAATAAACAATAAATGTATTTTACTAATTAAAATATTCTATTTACCCATAAGTGATTAATGCACCTATGAGTAATAAATTTAATTGGTATTTTCTTTCCCTTTCCAAACGCCTCCTTGGTGTTGGACTGGACGCATATTCAGGGGGTCAGAGTTCGAATTCCGTGGAGGGCATTGCTGATTTCTTTAGTTTCCTGACATCCAAATAAAATGTAAAAATACTCTATAAGTAGCGTCCGAACTAAAAGATGGTGGACGATAATTCCTCAGCACTAGTGTTTGGCAAATGGGTCCCGTCAGCCCAATCGCTAACACTAGTGGTGAAGGTCCCCTCAACCAACACCGTCTCGAAAGACAAGGTGCCTTATCTTTGATTCAAATTATTGTTTAACATTTATTCTTACCACGAAGTATAATGTACTCCGTGATTCTTACAATTTATTTCATTGTAATTAGTCACACATTGCTTTAGATGCAATTGTTCAAGGAGGACAAATTAATTTTCCATAAGGTTTCTGAAATTTTAATTAAAAATCAAGATCTAATCACAAGGCAGAATGCGAATTTACAGAGACAGTAGTAAAAACGCACTAATTATAGTTTCATTGCTGGAGTATTGTTCGTTTGAGCTTCTGGGAAATACTTTCCCCTGCTTCACAGTCATCACGTCGGTCTTCTGATCGTGACGTCACTTACCATTTCCTCTCTCGTGCTCAGGCCTTATCTTTCAAGACGGTGTTGCCTCAACCCAGTCGCCCTTTAAAAGGGGATGTATATAAAGTATTTTCTCTATCCTTTTAGCATGCCTTCATTGTGTAACTGGATAGCATGTCCGATACGTAATCGGAACGTTCGAATTCCGGCGAGAGTACGCGCATTTTTCGACTTTTCCACATCGATAAAACCTAATGATTCTACAAATTTAAGCTACATTTGCCTTATAACATATTCAATCGATAGTTTTCCTGAATAGTTGGAGTATTTTTATACTTAATATGAGCTTTTTCTGACGCCGTACATAACCTAGCTCAACACAGAATACTACATTTTTTTTGTCTCCAGCAACGTCTTCAGCCATGTCGTTTCTCACTTTTGGAGCACATTTGTTAAACTACGCTAGAAAAAATTTAATATTAAGCAACTAGGCAAAACTGGCATTATATGTAGGGTAAGCATTGCATGAAGCTTAATTAGCTTTTCTCAAAAATGTTGTAATTAGACGTGATGTGCCGCGTTAAGATTTTTTATTTATCTTTAAATTTACAATTGTTTAACAGACTGAAAAGGCTAAAAGCAATAAACGCACTTCTTAATAATTCATATTTTTATTTTATTATGTAATATTATATCTAAGTGTTACCAGTTAGGATAGTAATAATTCATGATAATTAGGTTTTATGTTTCGGAATATTTCTGGCATTATTGTAATAAATAAAAGATGTTTTCAAAGTCGTATTTTAAGCATTTCAGTATCAATTTATTTTTACCGTAATCAGAGGACTATTTGCATCGTGTACCAATGACTAGCAATTCGTTAAGAATTGCTGTTTTAATCTACAGATGAAATATTTTTAGTTGCTTGTCGTATATTATTAAATCAATCTGAAATGTTATCGTAATTCAATAAAAATACTGTCCCTCATAAAGGTTCCAGCGTTGCTTTGATTTCGAAAGAAAGAAATATATTTTCTTCGAATTTTAATCCGCCTTTTTGGTTTTTATTTTCTGACAATCTTGTTATGCTACGTATAGAATCAAATTCTTTAAAGCAATAAATTGCAGATTTTGATAACGATAGAAATTATTTTCGCCTGAAGTGAAATATTAAAATGAATTGAAAGATGACGTTCAAAATAATTTTTAACTTTTCTGTTTCATTATTTAAACACAAAGAATTCCTTCTGCCGAAAATGTAACGTAATTCTTGGGCTCTTTTAATTTGATGAGGTAATCATACGTAAACTCTGAAATAAACAAGAATACTTTTTATCATATTTTTTCTTTGAAATGCACAAACAAAATGTTGCATATCTGAGGTTTAATTATAGCTATCAGAATTAAGAACGATTTCAATGAACCCAGAGGAATTAGTAATTCAATACTTTATTTTTAAACACACTATTTAAAACGTATTGAGTGACACGAAGAGAACTTGGGTTACAGTCGATTTAGCAAATATGTGGAAAACATTTAAGTGATTAAAATAAAAATTAATATGTAAGCGTGATGAGGGAAGAGCATGTTTATCATCCTATGTCTAGATCTAATTACGAGCAAAATATGTATCTGTATTATTTTCCCCCCTTTAATGAGTAGCATATATGAAATATATTTCTAGAGCAAGCATTGTTCTATTTGCATTTCACTATTTTTAGTGCAATATACGTTTGTGTTAAAAAATACGATTTACATCTCACGACCGAAACAATTTTAAAATATTCGAGGTGACTTTTCGGACCCTTTCATCGAAAACTATTTCTACCCTCGCTTTCGCTTAAATTAGACATTACTGCGTATCGAGAGCAATATTACTAGATTTTAAATGCAAAACAAACTCTATAAAATAAATAATGCAAAAAAAAAATCGTTAGACTGCTTGATGATGCTGACTGATATTTATTAACCAACACTGTATCGAGAAGCATTTTATACCGGTCTGTAAATAATTCGTTTTAAAATATCTTTAGAAATTGTCAGTGTTTATATATATAACCCTCTGATGAGGCAATCTAAATTTAGAACATCATAACTTTTTTATTTTATTTTATTTTTTTAATTTAATTTCAGTTTTAATTTTCATTTGTTTCTTTAATCTTTTAATTTTAGTAACATTCTTTAAGAAGTTGTCTTCTTTTTCTCAAAATAGTTTTACATTTCAAAGATTATTTTAGGCTTGAAGTTTTAATTTAATTAATTTAATAATTTGTACGATATAATTTCCATTATATCGTACAGATATATATTGTTACGCTTTTTTTTCCTTCGTAGGTACGTTAAGGGTTCGCGGATTTGGAATGAATAACGACGACACTTGAAGAATGAAAACACAATTTATTAGCCAGTATTATTCAAGACAGCTCCAAAATTACTTTTATAGTCGTCAAAAAACTGCTCTAAACACGCCGAGACAATCAACGACACAGCCTTCAGGCTATAGCGGTGGAGACAGCTTCACGGCAAAGTACCAGAGTACAGCGCTGCCGACTCTGCTCGGTCATTCTCGAAACTCTACATACTCTGAAGACTCTCCATGCTACAACTCGCGATGCACTAGACAATACACTAGAGTATACTCCCGACTCGGTTCGGTCGTTCCCGGAGCTCAACACACACTGAGATAAATCTCGACGATGCACTAACTTGCGATGCACTAAGAGACTCCCTCGATACAATCAACGACCAGCTCGGCACTACAAACTCGTTCACTGACTGACTATCAACTCGCTAGATAAGACGGGTTTATATAGCTTTTGCTTGTGTTCGAGTATCTGCTGGGCTAAATCAGTACGAATTCGTTCTAGAAGGTTCTCCATCCGTCTATGGCATAACGCCAATTTTGTCACCAAATGGGCGATTTCTTGCCAAATGTGGCAACCTTGCCTTCCCTAGCTATTTTCTGGCAACTCTAAATCTGCTTTGCGGGGAAGCTATCCAACCGAGCCTGGACATTTTGTAACAATATGTATGTGCGCGGATGTGTACGATAAAATCATGTGAAAAAAGACTCTAATTTTTTATAGCCCCAGGTTTTCTTCCTTAATTTGGCAATCTGCATTTCCTGTCCGGAAAAATTATATTGTTTGTAATAAAATCTCATCATTTCAAAATTAAGCTGTATGGTTTTCTTCTTATACATGTTAATGACGCAGATATTTACATATCACTTCAGTCAATACTAATAATAAAATTTGCAAACAGAAAATTGATTAGCCAATTCGAATGAAGTCATGCAAAAACTACGTCATTTTACCCACACTAAAATCAGTGTATCGCTCTCTCGTTTGTTGCTTTACAAATGACACAGTTTATATTCCTCCTATCGAAAGTATATGTTATATACACTGCTCGACATTGAAAATGCAACACCAAAAAGAAGTGGCCAGAAAGTGATGAAATTTGGAAAAAAGACAGAGACAGCAAGCAGCAATAAGTGATCTTTATTTCAAAATGATTGTCAGAATACAGAGTGTGAACGGCGTCGGCTCAGTAGGACCGCGGGCAGCGATGCACGAAGAAACGTCTAGGCATAGAGTCAATAAGAGTGCGGATGGTGTCCTGAGGGATGGCTCTCCATTCCCTTTCAACGATTTGCCACAGTTCGTCTTCTGAACGAGGCAGGGGCAGAGTCTGCAAACGGCGTCCAATCACATCCCACACATGTTCGATTGGTGACAGGTTAGGAGAGTACGGTGGCCAGGGAAGCATCTGTATATCTTGCAGAGCATGTGGGCAGATGCGAGCACTGTTTGGTCGGGCGTTATCCTGCTAAAAATTGCATTAGGCAGCCCCTGAAGGTAGGAGATTGCCACCGGCCGCAGTACATTATCCAAGTATCATTGGGCGGTCATAGTGCCCTGAATACGAACTAGAGGTGACCTGGAATCGTAAACAATAGCGCCCCAAACCATTATGCCACGTTGTTGCGCGGTGGGGCGTTCCACAGATTAGTTACTGCCGGATTAGATCTGTCTCTACGTCGACGCCACACACGTATGCGGCGACTGTCACTGGATACACAGAAGCTGACTCATTTAAGAACACGACGTTTCGCCATTCTGTCATCCACATCGTTCCAGTCCGGCACCATTCTAAACGTTGGCGTCTATGCTGTGGGGTCAATGGCAGTCTTCTTAACGGACGCCGAGAGTGCAGGCCACGTTCAACCAATCGACGGAAAATGGTTCTCGTCGACACGGGAACATCCAGGGTACCTTGCATATGCTGCAGAATCGCGGTGCAAGTGACTTGCGGGACCGCCACAGCTTGTCGGCGGATTCGTCGATCCACGCGTACTGACGTCACTCTGGTTACACCTGCACCCCTCCTTCGCACATTCCCTTGTTCCAACCATGTTCGCTATAGCTGATACACCGTGCTCGCATCCATGTGGATATCAGCTGAGATTTGATGTAAGGACCAACCCGTACATCTCAGTCCGATTACCATACCCCTCGTAAATTCGTCTATCTGCTGGAAGGGCCTTCGTTGACGGTGGCCTGGCATTCTTTCCTATTATACGTATCCCCCGGGAATAAAACTAACTTTCTTCGATAATTCGTCTGTCAGAAATAACGACACGAGTATTACCCATTCTGCACGTTCCTTCCCTTATATCTTACTTCACGTGCGTCGGAGAGCTGCGCATTTCACATCATTCGCATAACTCAGTGACGTCTACTCTAAAATTTGCATAAATTTCTGACCACTCCTTCTTGGTGTTGCATTTTCAATGTCGAGCAATGTATGTTAAACAGGCACAAATATGATCAAGAACGGGCACGAAGGTCATTAATCTTTACATGTGGTTTTAAGAATGTGCTTATCAAAAATAATAAAAAGAATGGTTTTTTTAGTTATGACTGGCAGCATTTTTATGTTTTATGTGCCGGCACTGCGTCATCATGCATCTGCGTTCATCCGATCTTAAAAAGGATTTCATTGCACATACACACTTATATCTCTGTGTGTGTGCACAGATTATATATATGTAAGTGTAAGTGTGTGTGTGTGTGTGTGTGTGCAGATTATATGTATATATATATGCGTTCTCAGTATTCTGCTACTGGGCGAAAGACAGCATGTCGCTATTTTTACGATGAAAAGGAAGATAATCAAATTAAATAGCAGACTTAAGGAACTATTCAAAAATCGTTATATAGATATATATGTGTGTGGGTGTGTCTGTGGGTGTGTGTGTATAGTAAGTAATATGCAATGATGTTCATAGTCCATTACAAAATGTTTCCTTATAAATATAAAATTTTGAAATTAAGTGCAGAAATGCGTATATTATTTACAGTAATTATTTATATATAAAAATACAATTTCGCTTAAAATAACAATTAAGCCGAAATTTTAAAGACACGATTGAATGATTGCGCAGTGAAGTACAACGATTGAAAAGAATAATCAATAGGCAGCATAATCTCTGTTTTAAAAGTCCTGAAAACACTTTTTACGGAAATATAGATAAAAGAATTAACGCAACACAAGTTTTCATTTAATACCAAACAAATATAAAAAAAATATATATAACACCAAACAAATGCATTTAACCATCCTAGCATGTTTGCATATTTATGTGAAAAGTATCATAATCAAATAAACATCAGCGAAGAATGAAACCAAACCGTAGCATAAATATTAGTCAATTTAATCAAACCTCCTTTCTAGATAATAAGCGAAATTACGAAATTAAGGTATGTAATAAACAGTAACTTTTATTTTCAACGCTGAGAATTTTTCTGCCTTTCAAACCTATTTGAACCCAATTAGCAAAACCCAAGAGGAAAATTTCCATATACATAAGAATTAATCTTTGCATAGTAAAAAAGGAGTTCTTTGAAAGCCAGAACCTGAATTCTCGCACTGCATGTAGGTTTAATTATGATTTCTGCTTGCTTCAAATTAAATTATTATGCTGTGGGCAAATATTTCGCTGCTCAAGCAGTCTGCTCTTCTCCTAAAACTTTCAATAGATCATGTTTTTGTTATTTTTAGAATAACATGAAAAATGTTCCTCCCTATTTTGCTGCTCAGTTAATTTGGAAAAATAAGTTTTCCAATTTATAGCTTTGCTGAGCGCGAAGTGATTTTTGGATTACTCATTGAAATTAAAGAGGTTTCTACGTTTTAAAGGAAATATTTCTAGTGTGTGTGAAAACACAACAATAATGATGTTAATAAGAAGAATTACCTTACATTTATGAAAATAGATAGTGAAAACTAATGAAAATAAATAGTTAAACTGATGCTTATGTTTTAAGACAAAGTTTAAAGTACTAGGCATATTATGTAATGGAAGAACGCATTTCAATTGGTACGTTACCTTTGCAATAGTGTGGAAAGTTTTTTTGTCTTCCAGCATTAAAAATATAAGAAATGCTTAAAATCAATATTTAAAAAGAAACCAAAATCTGGAAGCTCTCAGATTTTAGATTACGCCAAAAGGGGCCTGTTTTAACGTTTTCTGTGTTACCTTTATTTATTAAATATCATGTTCTTCGCCCTTAAACCATCAAATTCGGTTCAACAGCAATATCGCAAAATAATTTTACAATGAGCATATCTTTAGAATTTCCGATACACAGACTCGCGCGCTGGATATAAAAAAAAATTTTTTTTTCGTACAATGTTGCCATTACTCGCTTTGAAATCGTTGAGTTTCTTAATCAAAAATTCATTAAAGTGTCACAAAATATAAAATCGATTTTAAAACAAATTCCAAATTTGGGCTTCCAGATGCCCATATTCGGAGGAGGATTACGTTATTCAAAATTGAATGGCTCTAGCTACCGTTATTTTATCACAATGCGAGAAACATACATAAATGTAAGCAGATTCTTGATAATTTAATTTTTTTAAATATAACACAGGCAGTTAATATTTAGCGGCTACAGTTTGAAAAGTGATGCGGGCATTTACAGTAAATCGGAGCAAATTTGTCAAAACGAAATTAACAGCCATTCTGAGCTAACGCTCCTTTGGGCTAAAACAGCAATTATTATTTCAAAAATGGGATTGACCGTTTGCCTACATATTGCGCATCCTAATATTTAATTTCATATTATTCGAAATTTCTATAAGTTCCTAATTTTTTCGCTGTTTCTCGATGCCAGAATGCAAATGTCAAGAAACATAAAATTTTGCTTATTTGTTTCCTAACAAAATTTTTCGTGATTTAATAAAGTTTTATTAATAAGTGGTGGTATCTTTCATGCTGAACATCTACTTTTATATTACCTTTAATAAAATAATTTTTAACATATTTATCACAGGTGATCTGTTAAGAAATTCTTCTTTGTTTATAATCTTCAGTTGCGATCTGACAGGTGATTCCTTACCTTAAAACGTACCTTCAAGGTGTAATTTGAATCCCTGGGAGAGAACTGCCATTTTTTGCACGTTTTCTGCTTCAATAAAATTCTAAATGGTTATGTAGTGGCTCCCGAACTAAAATGTGGCTGACGATAATTTGTCACCACCAAGATGGTTGGATCCACGCCTCTCCATTCGCTGTTTAAGTTCAGGAGCTGATAAGGTTAAGCTTTCTTAATTTTTTTCAAGCCTTCTTGGAAGCACATCCAGCAAGCAATCGAGAGGTCTGAAATTCGAAACCAGGCATGTATATTGCACATTTTTCAAATTTCCTCTCCCAAAAATACCTAATGACTTTACCTCATCACCCGAAACTTTATGACATTCATTCGAAATTCAATAAACGGAAAGTGAAAAGACCAAAAGTAACATTAGATTAACTGAAAATTGGACTTGTAAATTAAATTTGGTATTGTTTTTGAATTCTTTCTTTAACATTCAGGTTGAATGGTTAATTCAGGTTAATGAAGTTAGAACAAGTGAACTTATTCTGTATTTTTCTGACATCTATAATTTCAGAAAACTTGAATGTTTCATAAAAATTTATTTCAAAAATTGATATTACTGTCTATAGAAGTAATAGATTATGGAATTTGTTTCTTTGACTGATGAGATTTCGATCATTGTATAGCATGGAGCAATATGTACAGGATTTGTGAAAAAAGATAATCTGTTCTTTCAATTAATTGTCTGTTTTGAGGGTGCTATGGAACAACAATCCTATATAATATGAATAAAAATTATTTTCACGCAAAAGGATAATACCGTAGAATTATTTTAAAGCTATTCATTTCCGAAAATATGAGAATTCTGGCTAATTGTAAACTGATATAAGACCTAATGAGTTAATATTTAAAACTGTAGAAAAAAATACCGCATTCCCCAGTGCGTGTTCTTTTATTGCAAACGAGTAACTGTGTATTGTAAAGAATGATTCCATTTGTAAAACATCAATAAGCTGGATGTTCACTTCCAGTTCTGGCCGATTGGCTATGACTAAGATTGCTAGATGCTTTTTTTAATTGCGGGTACTAGCTATTTTAGTCTCTGGCCACAACTAAGGCCAGAAATGTTGGTCATTGTATTATGGAGGCACCTAATTGTCGACCACCGTTACCTCCTGTGAAAGGACAGATAATTTGCATCCACGTAGTCTCTGGGATTCGGACCAGGGGGGACATCAGTACGGTAGTCAGTGTCACTAACTACTTTCCCATCTGAGCGGCATCGCCGGGTACTGGTAGCCCTTCTAAGTTCAGTTTCTGTAAATGAATTGCTTTCGAAGAATTTTCGTATTCCTTTTATGTTTAATGTGAATACAAGCCAGTTTGTTTCAGAGAATCCTCGATGAAGGCATTCCACACCCAAGACAAATAGCTCTCGAGTGTTTTGATACACCAGCTACTTAGCGAAAGTGTGTTTGAAAAGTAATTGCATCCTGAGGTGAGATCACGTATCACTTATAAAATTCCTTTTGAAAACAAGTTTCTTATGTATAGAGTAGCGAGCAAGTTTCTTATGTATAGAGTAGCGAGCAAGATTCTATGCTCGTATAACGACCATTTATAATTTAGTGAAATGTATTGGAATTTATAATTTAGTTGAACTCACCTGATTATTACCCAAGGTAATTCCTCGTGTTTTACAATCTTATATACCGCTAAAATCTTTCCGGCATTCATTTAAGCATATTAATGGATTATATACACCTTAACATTAAGTGGAAAATATTCGATTGATTATTTGTTGCGTAGTGATCAGTGTGTCACTAGGACAGTCTGGAATGAGCCCAGTATTACTTCACGGGGCCTAAAAGCTCACTTTTCTTATTTTCATGAGAGATAAAAAGCAATTCTGTGAAGATTGTGGAAAGATTTGGGGATTTTGTAAACTATGAGATCCTAAGTCCTTGTCTTCGAGTCTGGCTAGTAATCTGACCCCAGTAGCTCCACTTGGCTACCTTCCTTTTACTGCCACCCTGGTTGAGTTATTCGGACTACATATAAGTTATCGAGATTGTACGTGACTTAATTGAGGAACCGTAAGCCCAGTTCAGAGACTGTTTTCATTTAATAGACTACAAGCACAAAAGCATTCATGATGCAGCATTCACAATTCCAAATTAAGATCTGATCAAGTAATTTGATGCTTCACCCTCTTATCACATACCTGCTTTGACGTTTACAGCACGCATTTCGTTGCTACATGAAGCAATTCAATGATGTGTCATTATTTTGAAATATAATCGTTAGAGATTGAATAAGAGTACAGGATAGCGCAATGTTTTCAGTCAATTTTGAAGTTATTGTGGCAAACTTCTGTACCAAAAATAATGTAGGCAAAGGGTTTCAAGCTCGCATTAACAACAGCTTTATTTTTGAATGATTCACTTCAATTGTAGAATGAATAACTCATAAACACGTCCTTTTATGGCTAATGGCAATTACAATAGAATACATGATGACAAGTCGGGATGTTTTGATGGCAGCACAAAGATTATATGATTTTCTTTAACTCCAAATGTCTTTTGTAAAATCTAATTTTTAAAGACGCATCTTTAAAAAAACCTTGTTGAAATATTTTGAAATGGTTAATTAAAAATTTTTAAAAAAATTTTATAAAGAATGCATACTGAGCGAGAATGTTTGCTTTAGTAATGTTGATCAAAATTTACAGTACTTTAAAAAGAAGACTAAAATCAAAGAACTTAAAA
Source organism: Stegodyphus mimosarum (assembly GCA_000611955.2). Taxonomy (NCBI): domain Eukaryota; kingdom Metazoa; phylum Arthropoda; class Arachnida; order Araneae; family Eresidae; genus Stegodyphus; species Stegodyphus mimosarum. Next base: position 314,373 of record KK116414.1, read on the forward strand.
AAATGAACAAAAAATAAAAATGCTTGTCTTACTTACGCAGATATTTTCATTTCAATCTCGCATCAAACCTAAAAAGAAGAAGGCAAGAGTTAAGAAAACATTTATTTTGAACATTCCGTCTACTTACGACCCGCAGTTTGTTATCTTAGGGTTTTCATATTAAAAGCAAGACAAATGTAAAGCAAAAGAAAGCAACGAAAAAATCTTTTCTTAAATATTATGTCTGTGCTTAGATTGAATACATTAGTCTGAGAGAAGACAAAATAGAAACTTTAGATGATATACCTAAGCAAATATTCATCATTCATAATTCATTTATGTGTTTGCTTCCACATTCAAAATTAAGAGGCTGCAAGTTTATTTCTAGG